>VXBL01008827.1:1000390-1129424 GCA_013400195.1 Aramus guarauna
AATCATCTGAAGCATGGAAAGGGTGAGCGTTACGGCCACTGACTCCTGTAATCAAGAACGGTGCTGGGCAGATCACGCTCCGCTGTGAGCCAGTGATCGCTGTGGGCGCAAAAAGCTTAGCCGTTGGGAGTGCGTTTTCTGCAGGGGAGGATTCAGAGTAAGCACGTACCTATATCCTCCTCGGTGACCTCTCTAACAATGCCTCTTTGCACACTAAGCTGCCGCAGGGAAGCACTTGCACCCAGATTTCCACCATGTGCCCTCAGGCAAGAGAAGAGGTAGCCAGGGAAGGGCAAAACTAAGTTTATTTTCAGAAGACGATGAGATCCTGGCGAGCAATGCCCTCAGATAGCGTTACCTACTGTTTGGAGAAAAGAGCAAGAAAAATCCGGCAAATGTTGGGGAGGGCATTGCTCGCGGGATAAATGCTGTGGACGGCCACCCTCGTGCTGCAGCAGTGATTTGGGAGAGAGCGCACTGGGGGTGGGGGTGACGTGAGGCGTCGGACAAAAGCGAAGATAGCCAGCAGTGCTTCAGAACAACAAAGGGCTGCCCTCAGCCAGTGGTGGAGCACATCTGGCACCCCAGGAAGCTCAATTGGACACTTGGCCCTGAGCTCGTCCCAGGGATTTCTGACTGACACCACTGCAGTGCATAGGTGAGCTTTTTGATAGGTTCACTGACATTTCCTGTCACAGTCACGATGAGGTGAATTGGTAGTTCCTGCCTTGGGATGCAGCATGGCTGTGTGTGTTATGGGTACAGGACAGTGTGCATTTATACCAAAAGCGGTTAATAACGTCAACTGCCACGTGCCCAACGCAGTCACTAAACTTTAGTCCGCCCTTCCGTTTGCCCAAACACATACACTCTGGCTTCCCAACTGGCTTCTTTCTATGTGTTGTCCAATGCATGTAGATACCTCCATCTGCCTGGCCTCAGATACAGTGGTTGTTGCTCCTCTATTTGATTGCCAGATGTCACTGGGGAACAAGATGGGGAGGTTCCTGGATCCTCGGGGCAAGCCGGCCGTCACCGAGGGAGCTCGCCGTCCACGCCGGCCGAAGAACAGGAATCTTCGGTGCCTGCCTCTGACGAAGACTCACCGGCCAGGACCACAGAGAGCTGGCAGTGGCCGTTGTCCTCATCTGAAACGCACAGCAACGTGGGGGAGGATTTTGAGGGATTTCAAACGCCAGCGCGGACTCCGGAGTGTACCATGGACATACAGTCTCCCGGGGATCAGTCACTCAGTAGGACTCCTCAGTTTGAAAGTGACTCTCCTGAGGAGGAGGGAAATGATGAAATGAATGAAGAGCACCGCGGTGTTGAGCCTGTCCCTAGGGATCGGGGTTGGAGAGGGCAGCCCCAGCTAACAGAGGGAGAGAAGCTGTTGATGGAAACCAACAGTAGGATTGTGCAGCTGCTGGAAAATATCAAGAGGGAGCATGCACAGTCCATGGGTCTCATGTCACAGTCCATGGGCCGTATGGAGCTGCAGCTGGGCATTGTGGCTACCTCCACAAGAGCCATCCATAACTACCTGTCAGAGATTTTAGCTTTCCTCAAGCAGCCAAGGACGCAGGTCCTTGAAACGCGCATCTCCCAAAGAGCCACCCCCCATGTCGAGTTAACCTGTGCCTCGACATGGACTGGTGAGGACGCAGTGGCATCCTCCACTGTGTGCTTACCAGGGGCCGAAGGGACGAGCGACTCTCGAGAACCACCGCAGGCCACGCTGCCTTGTCGCAGTGGCCGGCTGCAGAGAGCCATAACCGAGAGGGCCTCGTTGCCCATGCCTACACGCCAGGCAAAAGGGGGAGGGAAGAAAAAATAACCACACCATAGGATTTTTAGGGGTTTTTTTAATGTGCCTGTCCTTTTAATTCTTAGCCATAAGGCCATCAGTGGCAGAATTCAACCATTTCCTACATTGGCTAACATTGTATTCTGGCTGACTAGATTAGTCTAACATTTTGTAGTTTAAATTTGCACTGTTAACGATGTGTGCTGCTGGTATTTGAAGAACATTTGCCTCTGTTCTTTCACTTTAACTTCATACGAGCATTTTTTTACTCTGTGCCAGGCATTCATTGCTTTTCTTACAAATACAAGTCATTTCTTGAGGCAGCTGTTTTTTGAGTTTTCTTTCTCCATTATCCCATCCCCTCTGAGCAAGCACTCTGGACTTGGTGGTAAGTATACAGGTCTTGGCAATACTCGCCTCCAAAACTGTGTTCGATCAGTCTTTGCCTGGTGTTTCTGGCATGCCAGCCTGAGGTGTTGGGGTTAGCCTGTACCGGATCATGATCATTCTTATCCTCTGTGGGTCTGACCAGCTCACTTTCTGAGACCCTCGGTGGAGCTAATCCACATGTCTTGGCTATGTCGTACAATAAGTAATGTTGCCAGGATCATACCTCATATTTATCTTTTGGGGGCTGTATAGTGATGTGCCACCAGATCTATCTAGGCACCTGACTCTCATTTTCAAAGTTCCTTTTATGATGGATCTGGTGGTTTGATGGGCAGCATTATAATTTTTCCTCTGAGAGAGTCTGGGGATTTGAAAGAGGAGTCACTAAGCAATGTGTTCTATGGGGATAAGAGCCATCTCCTGCAACAAATCTATTAGGAGGAGACTGTCCCCTGTAATTATCACAGATATTAATTATTTAAGAAAAAAAAAAAAAAAAAAAAAGCAACTTGCCTAGCAGCCAGACCTCTTGAGAATGTAAAAGTCATGACATGCTGTTGGGTACTGTGCTACTATGTCTGTGATTAAGAGCTTTTCATCAGAGACGACCTACACGTTGATAAAACGCAACTCCTTCCTGTGCCTTTAGGCCATCTAATTTCCTGAGGGCTGGCACCCCGAGCAGAGCAGGGGTGCAATTGGTAACCCGCAGGGCAGATGGAAACGCACTTTGCAATAAATTCTTTTATATCTGTTGGTGCTGCCTCTCTCGGGGGAATTTAATATAGTGGCACTCAAATTGCTATATGCATGCAGAGGCATCAGACTGGCTTATCCATGTGGTATCCCTGACAGTTCTCTGAAAGGATGCTGTTACCAGGAGCCCCTTGAGCGGTGGTAACTAATTATCACAGGTGTAGCATGGCTCCTGTGTTTGACTCTCAACATGCCGTTGTAACTTCTCGTAAAGGTTCAGAAGAGTTTATATGGCAAAGCAGCGATGAATTCCTCCTCTGGCAAATACTGGAGAATAATTGTAGGCCTAAAATCCTCTTCTATGATTACGCTCTCTGTCCAGTGAGCCGTAGACTCTTCTTCCCTGTCTTTCTGCGAGACTGAAGTTATTCAAAATAAAGCAGATAGTATTTTGTTATTCTACCAGCCAGCCACAAATTGCTCCCTTATCAGTGTGTGTGCGTGCGTGCTTGTGGCTGTACTCTGCTAAATGACCGGTTTAACGATGAAATGCAGCTGGCATGGCCAACCTCCAACGTGGGCTTTTTTCCACTACAGAATATTTCTTCCCTTCCACCTACATCCAGCTGCGTTCCTTTGAATATTTGAATATTCTTCCTTTGAAGAATACCACTGGAGGCGTGCTTCTTTGGCCACACTGTTGACACACCTCACGCTGGGTGCAAATTTTTGCACCCGCTCTGTGGCTTTTTTATCTCTCTTTTGTTAAAACTGTTTGTAAAGGTATCCTCAGAGAATTTCCAACACCGGCTTGTACGATTCCCCTCTCATTGGTACGAGAAATGCATGCTGCAGAGTGTTTAAGCTCACAAGGAGGTTGGGAGAGAAGCCGATTAGTAAGCCTGACAAATTATTCCAGTATGTGCGGCCTTTTGAACGTGTGTTTCTGGTGCATACATGGTTTGCACACTGGTGCTGTGGATATGGACAGCCTAGGTAAAGGCAAAGGCAAGTGAAAGTTTGTCCCAATGTGCTTACGACTTATTTCTTTGGGATGAGTTTGAATGAAGCTAAATACAATTCAGCCAGTTAATTTTCTTGGCCTAATTAGCACGTTTGATAATACAGTGAGAATGTTTTTGGTTTTTCTTTTCATTTTGCATAGTGCTTTCACTTCAAAAGTGTGGTGCAGTTGCGGCCAGATGCTAAGATTTTCACGTATTCTGCAGGACCCGCCATGTAGCTGCTGCCATTTAGAATAAATCTCGTTCCACACGCTGGCTGCTTCTGCAGCTTCAGATTTTTTTTGTTACAGTTTTGAAACGACAACCTCCACTCTTACCTTTGCTTTCTGATCAAAGGCGGGAGAGCGAAAGAAGAAGCTGCGCAGATGTAGCAGTGTTGCCGTGGGAAATACTGCACGAGGAACCCCTAAAGAGTTCCTTGCAAAGCAGCTTAAGCTTTAACCCGCTCTCCTCTCCCGTTTCGAAGTGCTTTAGCTAGACTTGGCAAGGCACAAAGCACCGCTTGGATGGGAGCAGCTATAGGATGAGAAGGACTGAGAACCCATCTGCAGACAAGAAACCTGCACTAAACTTACAGAAAACAAAGTTTTTTTCCGACTGGAACTAGTAGATGGTATTAAGAATTGGTACCAACTGATATTTTGGTCAGATCCAAAATTAGGATCTGACTTCTAGTATTGTCTAGCAAGATCAGTGCAGTTGGAGGGTGTGTATGTTTCATCCCCAAACAAATATTTTCATGCTTTTCAAGTGTCTGTCGTAGCCTCATCACTCTTTCCCTGTAGCTTTTTGTTGTCTGAATGGGTATATGGTTACATGTGTCTGTTAAAAATAAAGGGGATCAGTTCTTACATGGTATATTTCTATTTCGTATTTACAGATTTTGAGTACCTAAGTGCTTCAGTTTCTAAAACCTCCTTCTTTCTGTATCCCAAAGACCAGTTGTTTGGCTTCTGGGATGATAAAAAGGGTGGGAGAGACTTAACATTAAATCTCTGCCCGGTTGAAGCTCTTGGTGATAGATCCCCTGAGTACCATTGTACAGTCTAGCCATATTTTTGCTGTATAGGTCAAATGTTCGTGGTTGCACCATTGCTTTCTGATGCCTTTTGCTGAGCAGAAGTGCAGATATTTTTCTTTCAGAAGTTCAACCGTTTGTATTACAAAGACTTATGAAATGTGACTTGAAGTTTGTTTGATTTTTGAATACATGTGATGATTTTAAGAAATTTTTTTCCTTTTCTCCTTCGACTGGATGATTTAAAACACACAAAAATAAAGCAGACCAATGAAAAGAATTGAATGCTCACTTCAATCGAAAAGAAACAGCAACACTACTCTTGTGAGACAGTTTTCAAGAGTGTTCAGCTTACTGGTTCTGCTCAACCTTTCCTTTCCTGCCTGCTCCCTGACCCTCTGTGACACTGAAATATCCACTTCTAGGACAACCTTCTTCCTAACCAGAAGGCTAAAAGTTCTTCCCTCTCTTCTTCTCACATTTAAAATATCATCCTTGCATCTGCCAGATCTACTGTTTAGAGGGATCAAAAGCTCTTTTCCTCCTGCCTTATTCCCATCCATATCCATATCCAGGGCCCTGAGTGCGCTGCTCTCCAGTGAGAGGTAAAACTTAAATCCCTAAATCTGATACTTGGCATAGTAACACCATCTCTAGACCACCAAAAACCTGGGTTTGTTTTTTTTTAAAAAAATCTATAGTAGCCTAATGAAGTAGCTATCCTTGTTTGCTGAAGCAAATAATCGGTCATTTGGGAGATGGATCTAATTGCTGAAAAGTAGCATTGCTCTGACTCACATTGTGGAAGCCTAGGAGCCAGGCTAAGGTATTTCACTCACATAAATACCACAGGCTATATAACTAATCCTTGCTTTGGTGACACTTCAAAGGAAAAGACACTAAATTAACAGTACAGTGCAGTTTGTGCTTTCCTAGGAAAGCAACTGCGATGGAAAGCGTAGTAAGGAAACCTGGTGGTATGATTCAAGTTTGGATGCTAGTACAGGTTCAAACATCGAACCATTCTGCTGGTTTAGGCTAGTCGTTTAATTTCTCCATGCCTCAGTTTCGTAGTAGTAGAAGTGGCAATAAAGGAGCTGTCAGGCTATAATTAGTTGATTATATGGTACTTTGAGGTCCTCAGGGAGTAACGTTATATATTAAATACGGATGAACCTTGTTTGTGACCTGAGTTGGAGACGGAGCTAAAACTGACACTCTAATCTTCAGAAGATCTTGATTAAAGTTTTCCCTATATTTTATCGTCACGTCATATGGTAGATCAGACTACCAACTCCAAATGTTGAAGTTCTTGTTCAGATCCGGACTTGGCCTATTTGGTCTGTTTCTGACCACAGCTAAATACATTCCCAGAGTGTGCAGTTATCAAAATATAAAATACAAACAAAAGTTTCATTTAAACAAGTGATGTAGTTACTAATGCTATTCTAATAATCCAAGACTGTGAATAAATTAGGATGTGATTACTTGAGGAGAGTAGGCATAAAAGAGCACTTCTGGAGTACTTGTTATTGTCCAAAATATCACTGAAATTCTGATGACTAAGTACAGTCTGCTTATCTCTATTTGAAACAGTGCTGTACAGATTCATTATTTCTAAAGGTCTTCTTTCCATTTCTATATAGATATTCTCCCTTCACATTTTGAAGGTTTGAAGAAGAGGATTGTTTTTCGAGTCACACTAAGTAAACATTAAATGCATGCAGGCTTAAAACTAAAGCATGCATGCTATGTAGCAGCGATAAAAAGTGCTCGGCTTGCACGACTTATGATGCTCAAGCGTTGCCTTGTTAAAATGCCAAAAAAACTTTTTCTTTGCATTTTTTGAAAAGTAAATCTCTTCCTTTGACCTTGCAATACTTAAATTTTCAGTTTTTGGACAAATGATATTTATTTTACTGAATGCTTTTATATTACAGATAAGGTGGATGAAATAGTACCAGTTTCCAAGCCATCAAGAATTGCAGACAATGCAACTGTGGACTCAAGAGTGGCAACTATTAAACAGCGGCCTTCTAGTAGATGTTTTCCCTCAGCGACAGATATGAATGTGAGTGGTAGCCATGAAGTACTGCTTTCGCTTCTGAAACTGCTTGGAGGGGGTCTTTCGGCAGCGTGCAGGGCGTAACACAGAAACGAATCTACAAGCATTGCTTTCTATGCTCATTTTGCTTTTATTATCTTATTAAGGCGTGACCTACTCTGTATTGCTAATAATAGCTTTTTAACAGAAGAGTCTATGTACCCCTATGAACCTTTTCTCATTATATCCTTATATTTATTCTGAGACTGTCACATCAACAGCGTTGCTACCCCAGTGTTATTCAAACAGATGCGAACTTGTTCTGCCTGTAATCTCAGCTGGTGAGATGCCAGTAAGTTCTGAACTTGAAGGCGTCAGTACAACACTAAACCCAAGCTAAAAAACTTTGTTGAAAGTCAAGGTAGGCCAGGTCAGTATCGGCACCAGCGTTAGTGCAGCCACACCATTTCCACTAATGTGAAGGTTTTTCCTACTGTAGGTTTTTTATTATTGCTAATGGCATATATAATATCTCGATTAAATAATACATGATGATTTGTAAGGGAAGAATTGACATTAATACTATAGCACATATTAAAAATTTACACTCTAGAACTCTGGATTACTCAATTGCAGAATTTGCTCTTACAGAACTTTGCATGTGAAAAAATAATTGGTATTATTGCATTTTAGATGTATTTTTCCATTACCCACCCCTCCAAAATAGCATCAGTCCTGATGATGATCAGCACTTTGCTGTTCTCAGCAGCTTGGGAGGGGAGGAAATTACGGCTATTCTAAGACGCAGAAAACAAATGGTTTTGTGATGACCTACAAGAAGGAGGGACATTGTAGGATGACCTACAAGAAGGAGGGAGCATTGGGATTCAGGCAGCGTTCCTCGGTTCCTAGTTGAGATGCTGACTGCCAGCCTAACCTTGCGCAAGACACCCTGAGTCTGTGCAAGAGCGGGTCTGTTCTTCAGAAGTGAGGAGAGCATCCAGCTTGGTGCAGAGTGAACGTTAATCCCCATGCAGTGTGTGGCTAGGTTTTTGGAATTGAATGAGACAAAATGCAATTGCTCATGCTTTGTTTTTTCTTACAGCACACCAAATGTGCTGGAAACTTAACATATTGCCTTGTAAATAATTTCAACTAACTCCACTTACAGCTGTTGTCATTTTAATAACATGTAAATGAAGCCCAGCCATCCCTTTCTTTTCACCTCCTCCTCAAAATAATAGCAAATTTGTTATTTTCCATAAGAATTCTAAGTAAAAGAGATAGTGGATTAGCAGATATGACAGAAGAGTTATTTACATGTGAGAGAAAGACTTGCATGCTTTAATGCTTGTGGGGTTTTTTGTTTGCTTTTTTGTAGTCCATGTATGAGAGACAGGGTATTGCTGTGATGACGCCCACTGTACCAGGGAGTCCTCAAGGTCCTTTTCTGGGTATACCTCGGGGTACAATGAGAAGACAAAAATCTATAGGTAAAATGCTTCTCATGTATAGTTTGCTTGTGCATTAATCACATAACTTTGCTTCTTTCTTAAAGCGTATTTCTCCAGCATCTTTGCTTAAACAGTGAATGTCTGTTTAATTTTTGTACAAAGTTCATGGAAAAAGAAGTTTGTGTGTAAAATGTTATAATTTCCACATTCTGCTTTGATGGCAGTAGGCAAGTATTATAGAATTATAATTTCATTCCTTTCTTTAGAATGTGCCCTCTAACAAGAAAAGGCAGTGAGAAGGGGAAAAAAAAAAAGATCAGTACAAGTCCTTTGCAATGCATTACCTAGGGCAAAACGTCATTAATTTTTTCTTTGCTATTGAAGGAAGAGTGTTGCAATGCTGCGTAGTTTACAAAGGAATCCCTGTTGATCAAATGTGGTAATATTCACCTATTTTTCATTCCAAATGATGACAACAGATGATTTCACAAAAGAGAAGAAAAGAGCAGACCACATTTGGACTTGCTTTGTTCTTAGCGGTAATCTTAAAAGTGATATTTATCAGTTTAGAAACACATTGTGCTGATGTAAAATTAGCATCTAAATTATCTCAATATCATCCGGTTTATTTATGTTAAAAGCTGTATTTGTAATAATATAGTGTCATCTTTTGAAATGAAACATTATGATTTTTTTCCCCAATAGAATCTTCACAGTCCCTTCGCTAAGTTTCAAATGCATCTTAAAAATTCATTAGGTTTCCAAGATGCACGATTGTATGCATTTAGAGAGTGCTAAAGCGAGGCATAAGCTCCTCTTCTGCACAGAATGTCTTCCCTGTTCAATAATTTTCAAAGAAAATGTGCTTCTCTACAGCTACCTTGGTGATACATAAAACCAAAGCATTTGCCTACACATCAATGATTAGTTTAATTAAAATTCGGTAGCATCCTTTTTAATTCTGGCATCTGGGTCTCTGGAAGTTCAACAAGAAAAAATGCTTATGGTAGGAATCAACCAAAGACCTCTTTTGTAATTTTGCATGTGCCTCATGCTGTGTGAAATGCACCCTGGAATTTTAGGTTGGATACAGAAATAATACAGTATGAGGGATGCCAGTGGAAGACACTGTTTTAAATATACGTTCTGATTTTTAGGAATAACAGAGGAAGAACGGCAGTTTTTGGCTCCTCCTATGCTGAAGTTTACCAGAAGTCTTTCAATGCCTGACACCTCTGAAGACATCCCACCACCGCCACAGTCCTTACCTCCTTCACCACCACCACCTTCTCCCTCTCTGTACAACTCTCCCAAATCCCCGACGTCCAGGAGCTATGGAACTATTAAACCTCCGTTTAATCAGAATTCAGGTTCAAAAATTTCTTTGGTTAGGCCTGAGAATGTGGGAACAATGATAAGGGACAAAGGGATCTATTACAGACGAGAACTGGACCGATACTCTCTGGACTCTGAAGACCTGTACAGTCGGAGTGCCGCATCTCAGGCAAATTTCAGGAACAAGAGGGGTCAGATGCCAGAAAACCCATATTCCGAGGTTGGGAAGATTGCAAGCAAAGCAGTTTACGTGCCAGCCAAACCAGCGAGGCGGAAGGGGATGCTGGTGAAACAATCCAATGTTGAAGACAGTCCGGAAAAGACCTGCTCTATTCCAATCCCGACAATTATTGTGAAAGAGCCGTCCACCAGCAGCAGTGGGAAAAGCAGCCAAGGGAGCAGCATGGAAATCGACCCTCAGTCTTCAGAGCAACCCGGGCAGCTCCGACCCGACGATAGCTTAGGTGTCAGCAGTCCGTTTGCAGCAGCCATTGCTGGAGCAGTGAGGGACAGGGAAAAGAGGCTGGAAGCAAGGCGTAATTCTCCAGCCTTCCTTTCCACAGACCTAGGAGACGAGGATGTTGGGCTAACACCACCAACACCACGTATGAGGCAATCTAAATTTACTGATGAAGCAATGTTTAGCAGTGAAGATGGGTTTAGACAGCTTATGTCACCATCTCCGATTCCCGCACCTAGAGAGCCTGAAAATCTTTTTAATAGCAGTGAACCCAGCAATCAAAGTGATTCAAGGACATTAAACGCTTCCTCCAAAACGAAAGGTACTGAAAACAGTACAGCGGCAGCTAAGTCCACGAACGCACCCAGCTCAGATAATTACGTTCACCCGGTCACAGGAAAGCTATTAGATCCAAACTCACCGCTAGCCCTCGCTCTCTCTGCCAGGGACAGAGCCATGAAAGAACAAACACAGCAGATTCCAGGCAAAGGAGACGCTGTTAAAGCTGACCTTAATAAACCGCTTTACATCGATACAAAGCTGAGACCCAATATTGAAACGACTTTTCCTGTTACTGCTACTGTCACTAGGCAAAATACTCGTGGGCCATTGAGACGGCAGGAGACGGAGAACAAGTATGAAACAGATGCAGGGAAAGAAAAGAAAGCTGAGGAGAAGAAAAACATGTTGATAAACATTGTGGATACTTCGCAGCAAAAGTCAGCTGGCTTGTTAATGGTTCATACCGTGGACACAGCAAAGGCGGATGATACGCCCGAAGATGAAGAGGAGAAGAGACCTCAAATGGAACCGAACCCCGAAAACTCCCCGCCAGAGCGGCCGGAGGGGAGCGAGGAAGCGGAAAGTGAGCTGAACGTGCCTGCTGCGCCTGAGCCACCGGCATCTCCCTGCAAAACCATCGTAGCAGCGAGCTCTGTCGACGACCCTGTCATCTTGCCGTTCCGCATCCCTCCGCCACCCTTAGCATCAGTTGATATTGATGAAGAGTTTATTTTTACTGAGCCACTGCCACCCCCCTTAGAGTTCGCCAACAGCTTTGATATCCCCGACGACCGCGCAGCTCCTGGTTCGGCTCTAACAGACTTGATTAAGCAAAGAAAAAATGGCACGCCTTCACCCGCGCCATTTGCCCCCAGCCAGTCAACAAATTCCTTAGACAGTAAAAAGCAAGTGGGTCTTTCAAACTGTTTGCCTGCCTCCTTTCTGCCACCCCCTGACAGCTTTGATAACGTCACTGACTCTGGGATTGAGGAGGTAGACAGTCGAAGTAGTAGTGACCATCACTTAGAGACAACCAGCACTATCTCAACAGTGTCCAGCATCTCTACCTTATCCTCGGAAGGGGGTGAGAACGTGGATACTTGTACAGTCTATGCAGATGGGCAAACATTTCTGGTGGACAAACCCCCAGTACCTCCTAAGCCAAAAATGAAGCCCATAATCAACAAAAGCAATGCACTTTACAAGGATGCGCTAATTGAAGAAACTGTAGACAGCTTTGTTATTCCTCCTCCCGCTCCGCCCCCCCCTCCGATCAGCGCACAGCCCAATATGGCTAAAGTTGTTC
Source organism: Aramus guarauna (assembly GCA_013400195.1). Classification (NCBI taxonomy): domain Eukaryota; kingdom Metazoa; phylum Chordata; class Aves; order Gruiformes; family Aramidae; genus Aramus; species Aramus guarauna. The sequence continues at coordinate 1,012,208 of VXBL01008827.1, forward strand.
CCCAAAGGACATCTAAGCTATGGGGTGATGTGCCGGAGGTGAAAAGCCCAATTCTCTCAGGCCCAAAGGCTAATGTTATTAGTGAATTGAACTCAATACTCCAGCAAATGAACAGAGAGAAATCCTCAAAGCCAGGGGAAGGATTGGAGTCACCTACTGGAACAAAAACCGCAAGTCTCAGTACAAGGTAAATGTAATTAACCAAATAATTTTCTAATAAAGACTTGATGTTTTTCCATCCCTTCACTAACCTCCCCCCTAAATCACATAGCTTAAAGAATGTACATGTTTGCTTAATGAGTAGTCTCTAACAAACAGTTTGACAGAGGGGAAGAATTTCCAACATTGCCAGTGTTTCTGTAATCTACACCACAGGACAGGAGCTTTCTCAGTCTTCTCCCACTTCAAAGACAGTTTCCACAAACCTTCCAGTTGTTTTGATGTGAGTTACTTAGGTTTATTTTTAAGTAGTACTCTTTAAAAAAAAAAAAATTCTTTAAAATGTGGCGATAATTTAATTTTTCTTCAGTCTCATAACTCATTTTGGCTTCAGACAGGTAAAAAAGTGGTTTTGCTGAGGCTTAATTCACTTTCACTGGGTGATGTCAGTTGGTTGACGCTGATACCACTTTATCATGAAGATCAAACCTATCTTAGAAAAATCACTCATTGAAATCACTTTGCACTATTCATGTTATTACTAAAAAGTTAATTTAGCATCTCTACCGCTTCGTACTATGGGTTTGAAGTTGCGCGCGCTTGTTAGTGAATAGTTTCTGATGTTTACAGGTTCAAGGATGTGGCTCATTTCTCCCAACAGCATCATCACCCCGGCAGTGCAGTGCAATACGTTTGCGTATAAATGGTTTGAGAAAGGTACTTAAGTGCTAAGTAACTTACTGCTAGTCAGACACCACTGCCGAAAGGCACAAGTATTTGTGTAGTCATATGCGTGTGGAATATGGATATAATATCATGAAATCCACACTTATGAAAAGAAAGGTGATTTTGTTAGTTTTATTGAGAGCCTGAGGTATTTCACATTGGGATGTGGAATGGTTTGGCGTTACATACAGCACTTAAATGTACCTTTTACTGAAGAATTGCATATTGTTTGGCCCAGACTTCTCCGCAGAAATCCATTTTTTTTTTTGCAGAAATGCAGTGCTGACTTTGTTTTTTAAAAAAGATACCATCTAAGTAAATTTTACTGGAATTATTCTACTGGATCATAAGTAACTCGGCCTTTGAAAAGCTACCATTCTTAGCATGCCTAAAGATAATTTGGGTTCAGGGGAAGGGTGGCTCTGTTAATTGCAAATGATTGCTCGTTCAGGACACAGTGTGATCAAAGGGCTCAGAGTAGTTATATTATTTCCTGCAAGATGGAAGTTGTCAAACTGGTGATAGGGAGGTATGGAGGTTATACAATTTTTCGAATGAAGAGATGGAAGAAAACCACTGAAATTCTGGAATTCCAGTCAGTGGCACTGGACTAAATGGAGTAGAAATGGAGTTGTTTGTAGTTTGTACAGGAAAAGCACTTAATACACACGCAAAAAAAAATGACAATGAAAATTGTGCAAGAAAAACAGTATATACTGGCTGCCTGATGAAGACAGTATTTAAACAAAGTTAGCACAGCAACCGAACACGATACATTTGAGAATACCTCAGGCAAGCATCAAACCAATACTCGCACAAGAAGCTTCAATTGACATAAGTCTTGTCTTGTGGATGACTCTGACAGTTTCATATTATTTTTCTTATGTCTTCAAGAACACTGTTTTTGTAGAGCTTGACCGTCTGTCTTGTTAAGCCATATGAACACGTTGCCTCTAGCTTCATATGTATAATGTTATTTATCATCTTTTACATTTAAACTTATAGGTTTTTTCAGGTTATAGTAGATATCTTTAGCATCCTGTTTTGATTAGAAAATAACTGAGACTAGCAACTACACTGTACTGTAAATATGTCAAAGTATTATCATTACTGAGGGAAATGATAAGTCGAAGCAAATAGATCAATCTTTTTCGTGAAAAGGCATTTAAACAGGTATAAAGGCTGGAAAAAAAATTTAAAACTACTGTATCACTTCATTGAGAGAAAAGCAAACTATGATGTAAGCAAGAGTAATCCCATAAGTGTTACATTTTAGGGAAAGATCTGACTTGGACAGTGTTAGAAATTATGTTGCTTTTCTGTCCTTTAGCTTTTTTAATTCTTATAACTCCGCTTTGGCAAATTGCATAATCTTCGCTGTGGTATACAGAGAGTCAATTTGGAAACAAAACCACACAAAGCGTTATTTCAGGGTGGCTCAAATCCTACTTCTTTCCTGAAAAGCAAACCCCAAAGGGTGGCTTTACAAGCTAGAGAGAGGATTTCGGGATATAACAATACCGAAAGACCTATGAGGTAATAAATGAGAAAAGCTGGCAGTGGCATAGAGCAGCAAAACTCTTGGCTGCCATTTGGCTGTGGAAGAAAATGACACCTCCACAGAATTCCCGGTGGGAATGGAAGGTAAGAGGGCTGTATTTTGTTTCCTTCTGTTTTTACCACTGATGGGATTATATTATTTTTTAATTCAGCTCCAGAAAACTAGGTGAATCGAAGACACCGAAAATGATCAGAAAAGGTTACTCAGGATTTCTTTTTTAAGCTAAGTAGTAGATCAGAGGCAGCGGAAGAGATCCAGCTCCCTACAGATACGGAAAGCACGGTTTAGGAAGCGCTGCGGGTGATTCCTTTTCACCTTAACAAGAGTGAGGCAAACTGAGAAGTTGTCTCGTACACCGGTGGTGGCTGGTGAGGTGGTGGCTGCCTGGCTGCCCCTGGGGCAAGGCTGGCACCTTCCCGCTCATCCGCTTAACGTTTTCCAGGGGCGGATGAGAAAGGATTGATTTCTGAACGTGATGAAGAGTGTGGAAGAGGGAGCAAAAGGCTAATAGCAAAATTGATCGCAGCGGAGAAAATGCCCTGATTTCTTTTTGTTGTGTGATGTGTGTGCATTCAGTTTCAGTTCTGTTCTCAAAGGTCCCTGCATNTCTGATTTCTTTTTGTTGTGCGATGTGTGTGTATGTCCTGCACTGGCTGCATTCAGTTTCAATTCTGTTCTCAAAGGTCCCTGCATAAAAGCGATGGATGCATGGTAAATGCTTCCCAGATAAAGGCAATTTTTTTACTGCTTTTACTCCTGCCTTATCTTTTTAAAAGTTAAATAAATCACAGCCTTTCTAGCCCAGTTGCACGACTGACACAATTTTTTAGAAAGCTGTCAAATATTATGACCAAGAAATACCCCTTTGCCAAAATTCCAAGTATTAAAGCTAATATTTAAATTTTAAAGCTAAAATTCTTGGAGTTTCTTGATTTTTTCCTAATACTGTAAAGCCTGGGACAACCAGTTGTAGATCTTGTGGCCCTTTTCGGGGAGGTAGCATTAGAAAGGGAGCAAGGAAGTTTAGCTCCTGGAAAGCAGGGTTTCTGCTAAATTAAAGAACGACTCGTTACCTCTGCTAAAGGAAAAGTGAGAAAAAATGAGTGCGCCTGTTCGTATCCTTCAGCCAAAGAGAAGTATTGGGAAGCGTTATAAATAGGAACGTTGTTCACAGGCTCGCTTGGGTTACGTTCACAGCACTAGCAGCCTGATGAAATTAAAAATATATATTTGCTCATTGTGACATATATGAAGTTATAGCCCATACAGCAATCCTAAATATCACTAGGAGTTACTTTTGCAGAGCTGGGAGACGTACGATTGTAGTTCATTCACGGCAATTGCCCTGTTAGGGTAGCATAGAGCTGAATTAAATTGTAGATAGTTGGGTAATGACTTGCTACAGAAACCCATAAAAATATCTTCTTTCTGTGTTTTTGATAAATGACAATTAGGAAGAGATTGTTCTACAGTACTGAGCAGCATTTCTCTCTCAATTATTACGTTAAAAAATGACCTTAGACTTTTTTCCTCTGCACATTGGTTTAGCAATAATTTTACACGGTGTATTTATAGTTTTCCGTGGTTCTTATGGAAACACCGAGTTTCAAGATTTTTAAATAGAGCATGGAAACATTTGACTGGAAACCATCTGCTTCTCAGCAACAGTGACCAGCCGTGGGATAGGAAGAAGGAGGCTGATAGGGGAAGGAAAAAGAGGAAGAAGCAAAAGGATGTGCTTGCTTACTTTGTACTAATAAAAGCACAATTAAAAGGTTTGATCAGAAGATTCTAGATCACAGTTAATCCCACTCCCGATTTTGGCCATCAATGAAATACTAAGAATTTAAATTTAAGAGATTTTGGAGATCAGTCCTGGTGATGGAGTTTTTTTATCTGATCTATCCATGCAGTCAGGCCATAACATCCAACCGGCACTTCCTCCACTTTTTGCCCATCCTTCCTTACAGAAAAAGTTGAGGGTTTTTGGATACAGGGCTCCATTTCACCCCAATACACAGCGCAAAAGCCCCAATGATGTGCTCTGGTCGCCATTCCCATTTCCGAATTTGGATATACACAGGTACAGAGATGGGAAAACCCAGCCTGGGAGAGCCCCGCGGCTTGGCAGGTGATGCTTTGCCGTCAGGAGGATGGGTCGTGTCACAGTAGTATCAACCATGATGCCACAAATATAGCAGCGCTATATATTCACTTGAGAGGCTACTGACTTTTTTATGGAGCTGACAAAAGAAATGGGGAGAAGACTAACGCCGGGGTTTTTATCAGGTTAAGGGAGGAGTGCTCGCTCTGTCTGTGAACCCAGCAGTCGCTTAGCAACGTAATGATCAAGTGCAAAGCCTGCGAGATCGACTGAATAATGTCAGCGTGATTAACGCAGAATAGACCCAGTGGCTGCGAAGGAGAAGAAACACAGCCCCCAGTGAAAAGAGCATCCTTCCACCGCCACTCCAGGGTACTAATAAGGAATAATGAACAGCAACTGCTGCTCTCTCCCGTCACCGTACCAAAGTGATCAGTAGCTTTGCCGTAGGGAGAAACAATTTCTATTTCAAACGGTGCTCGTATGTCTCCGGCTGTGTTTGCACAATGTCCTCGCGGCTTCTGTGGCAGGTTGGGCGTCACTCCTGGTAGTGGGAAAGGCTCGTTGTAAACGTGGGAGTTATGGAGGATGCTCGCCGGTGCAGAAGGAGCACTCTAGGACAGATAACCTGTACTGTGGTGGCGTAGCAGATTTTAAAAGTGAAACTGCCTATGGCCAGGGGTTTTGTCCATCTCTGAATTTTTTTTTATGACTATCTGGAAAAGTTCCCATTTTTTGTTCCACAAACAGGTAAGGCAGAACTGAACTGAGAAGCGAGCCCCGCGTAGGGACCGATCCCGCATTGGGTTTATTGTAAAAGTGTGTCTGGATTTTGCAGATTATGAAACACGTATCTTGTGGGATAATAATTCTCAAGCCTTGATTTTTCAGTTTACTGCTGTCCCATTAGATGCATTTCATTTCGTTAAGCGTTTGTCAGCCAATTTCACGGGATTGCTTGCTTTGTCAGTAATTTTTGCAGTGTTTCAGTCATTCCATTTTGTCATTTTTATTTGCTCTCATGACTGCTGTTGTCAGAAGAGGGTCATGCTGAAGTGCCATGAAGTAAGTGACGACCGTAAAGCATAGAGTATTCTATGTTGTACATTCTGCTTCTTTTTAATGCTCACTCATTGTTATTGCATTTTAGTGATTTTGGTGTTGACTTTGTTACAAAGTGCAATGTGGATTAGATCATCCTAATCCAGAAATGGTAGCCATTCAAAAACTAGAAATAGGATGTCATCTCAAACTCAAATAAAAGCCCCTTTCATCAGACAAGTATTCAGCAAATGTTTTTGTAACATGAGCATGTAAAACCAGATTCCTCAACTTATGTCCGAGCACCAAAATAAGGGGCATGGTTTTTCAAATAGGCCCAAATTCCAGTGGAATTTCGGAGGGTGTTTTGGGGGGAAGGCGGAGGAGTGGGGAGAGATGATTAGTGCAGTTTTACGTACCTATGGGAGGTTAAAAGTAAAGACAAAGTAGCCCTCGAATAACCAAGCTCTGCTGCAGTCGTCCCTGTCGGGTTGTTCCTCCTGGGAAGCTGTGGGATTTCCCCCTCTCTCCTTCCAGCCTCCCTCGACCTTGTTCCCTGCAGCTCTCCAAGGAGGGAGGGCTGCGGTCTCCTGGCCCTCTGCCCCCGTCAGCACCATCCCCTTACTGCTGGGTCCCAGACGTTTGTGCCATTCGCATGGAGACGGTTGTTCTTGAGCAGACTCCCACAGACCTTAATGATTATTCTTCACTCCAACCGAACAGCGTTACTTGCAACAGACGCTAACCGTTTCTCAATTCTGCTTGCTAAAATAACACTATTATGAGAAGCTCTGTATCCTGCCAGTCATCACATCAGCCCTTGTTCTTCATCTTCCCCCAAACCAGACAATTATTGTCTTACTTTCCTACCATACAATTTTCCTTTGACAATCCAAAAATAAAGTGAAAATATTATAAGAGCGGGATGCAAAGTTTTAGGTTGGTGTGTTCCCAGAAATCTGTAAAAAGTTTATTTCTTGCAGTACCTCTGCGTAGGGACTCATTTCACCCATTGGTTCTCTTGGTTGTTTCTTCTCTGACACAATGCAAGAGCTTTGTCAGAAACAGCAAGTCTTTTGGCAAGTTGCAGGATAAAACAGCTCCCAGGAGAGCATAATGGTTTTTTGGTTTTTACATGGGAGGCTCCTAGGAGCTCTTGCAGCGTGCCGTCTTTCACTGACTTCCCTCTGATATTAAGTTAGCAGAAAATTTGAATCCTGCAAATCTAATCCAAAATTTAAAAGAATTTCTTGCCTACAAGCTGTGTTGGAGGCTGCATCATTGTGAGATAGGAATTATATATTGTGATTTTAATATGAGGCAACGTAATGGACATTGCAATCAGTGCAGTCTCACAGCAGCAAATGTTTAAAAATTACTACCATATGCTGATTCTAATAGAGCAAATTTTATTTAAAATAATTATCAGACTTTTCACCTTTTTAAAATGAAATTTGGGTTTAGGCAGGTTTAATATGGATTTAATATGTTTAGTGTAACAGATGATCAAATAAGGCAGAAGAAATTGCTCTTATTAAAAATCTGGAGAACCCACAACACAACACAAACATGCCTGCTCTCCAGCTGGAATGCACTTGCTCCTTATTGATCAGGATACCAATCAACCATAAAATGCAAGACGGCTGATGGTTTCAAGGCTGTATCTGCATCACCGATTGTATTGTAGATGTTATATATTATCATTTAGTATGCATAGGAGTTACACAAATGTGCGTGATTTTTTTCCTCGGATTACAATTACAGTACAGCAGTCTCTGTGACATGCTGGGGTTGATATGGCGGGTGAAAGAGGGGAAAAAGGAAGGGAAGAAATGAAAATTGGAATTAAAGACTTCAAACTGGAAATGCAACTGTGGGCTTCAGCAGCCTTGCATGACCTCCACGAGAGCTGTGCCTGTGCCGTGAAGGCTGCGGAACTGATAGCGGAGCCGGCTGAAGCACAGCGGGTGCGAACCGAGCACAAACTCAGTTTTGCAGGTTGCCGAATAATTTTGCAGACAGCAGTGGCCTCAGGCTGCTGTGGTTAAAACTGGTCCGAAACAGGACCCACTGTTGCAGCAGTGGGGACAGACTTGTCTGCATTCCCAAGCGTGCAGGAGAAGAAAGAGCTTTCTCGAAGAAGGTGTGTTGCTCTAGGATTGAGGTTGTTAATGTTAACGAAGCGCTCTGAGCTTTCTGATGAAGGGGTTAATATTTATAACAGCTTGAGTACTGATGTGGCTATAAACCCAGCTGCTATGGGAACCTCATTAATCAACTAAACCACAGAATTTTCTTAGCGTTGTTCCAGAGTTGTATTTTAATAGTCAGTAGGCCTGAACCTATGGCTTGAAAAAAGCAAGATGCCCACAGATCTCTTAATACCGCTTGTGGCCACGCGAAGCCATTGCGTTGATCCAGGCCGACAGAAAGCAAAGTACGACGGCGCCAGAATTTCTTTGCATACCCAGTATTAGTGCCCGTGGGTCCGAGGTTAGGTAACACTAATCTAAGGAATACCTAAAATAAGAGCACCCAGTTTACTTTTGGGGCTTTTGTTTTAGTGGCCTAATGCACCTTCTTTAAAGGACCAGGGACAATGATTTCCTGAACAAGGATGGGCAAGGAGTCTCTGAACTATACGCAGAAGCAGCAGAAGTGAGTTACAAAGTGAGTTACAAAAGTGAGTTACAAAGCAGAAGGTGTACACCGAGCCTGGAGTGGTCAGTCCAGTGGCAGAAGTGATCTTTCAGCACCTAGCATAAGAGAAGGTGGATTTTCATCATCCATTGCATATTGCCACAATGGATGTGAATACAAAACCATAATATCTAATATTTGCAAGACAGGAAAATTACGTAAAAGGGTAATTGCAAGTAAAGGGCTAGGGAGGCATTTCCACGTTTATATAAAACTCATCCTGCTCTTCTCGCAATCGCTAGGACAGCATTATCCCAACCTTTTTCAAAGCAGGGTTTTTGTTGATTTAAAATTATATCATGCCTTATTAAAGTGTATGAGACTCCTAATGCCAAGCTGAAGTAGGTAGAAATAACTTGCTCCCCTTGTTTAGTAGAATTTAATAGTTTCTTGCCGTACACTTTTTATTTGTAAGAATGCTTAGCTTCAATCCTGGAAGACAATGAGAGCTGTTAAGCTCCAAACAAATCACAGGAAACACTCAAAACCTTGCCAAGTGTTTCCTTTCTTTGTTAAATTACAAAGACATAAGTGCTAAAAGTATTGTTCTTACTGTGTTTTTAGTGAAGTGTCGATCTTTCAACGCTCGAAAAGATCCCCCTGTTCCCTTGAAATATATGGAACAATTTGTGGGAAATCAGTGGGACTACTCATGTGAATAACATGTACGTTCTCCAAAAAGTTATTCTTAGTTCTTTTCTAATAACACGGTATTGGACCTTTATTTGAATGAGACTCGCTGTGATACGAGCGTGCTCTGACTCTTGGTGTGGCAGTGCTGCAGGTTACCTGATGTCTAGATTTGTTAATTATGTGCCAAAGCCCCAGATGTGATGCAGGGGGTATGTAGCTAACAGGGCTCACCGCAGCCAGCGGCAAGCGAAGGAACCACTGAAGAAGGCCTCCAGTTCGGTACTACCTGGACTGCAGTAAGGCTCAGATGAGAGAAAGGGATCAATAGCCTGTTAGCGTTGCCTCAGGTGAGCTCCAGTTTGGTAAGGGATGAGTACTTCACAGGGGGAGTGGGGTAGAGGAGGAAGTGCTGGTACCATCATCTTTTTATTTAAAATTTTAACCACTCTTCTACTCAGGATGTGGGTGACCAAAGTCATCGCTCCCTGCCATGGGCGTTCTCAATGACGTTGCTCTGGGGAGCAGACAGGAAAACCCTACACGCTACCCCCTCCTCCCCAGCAGCCGCGGCGCTCCGCAGGAAGGAGCAAAGCCGTCACGATTACCTAGGGCAGAGGAGCAGGAGAGGGCCTCTCATCTTTAAAGTGGGTCTAGTGGTGAGGGACACACCTCAGAGAGAGCAGATGTGGGTTTTGACCCCTCTGTGTGGATCATTTTTGGTACTTCATCTGGTGGCAATTAACACAAAATCCTTAAGCAGTGACTTAGCAGGAGACCACAGTTTCTTTCATAACAGCACTTTAAATATGGGGGCTCCGGAACCACGCTCTTTCTTTGGCTCCGTAAGATCTTGTCTGCACAGTGTTGAATCTGCACTAGTGACGGAAACATTTGTACCTGATATCATGCACCCAAGTCATCGTCAGTTCTGCCCAGGCATGACGGGTCAGTCCTGGGGCGATCTGGCACTCAGATGCAGAGGGCTTCAGTTAAGGTCGGGGTTAGAAATCTAGCCACAGCATCCTCCAGATCGTCCTCTGGAGTCTGTGGCACCCCTTCAAGGATATAAAAATCCTTCCTTTGGTCTGGAGGTGCCTGAACTTAGTTGTCTGAAGGTTCTCCTTGTCGGCAGGGTATTTTAAACGTGAAAAACTCTGCAGGTTAAGGCACCCAAGGGTTCAGTGGAAGATCCTGAAATGTGCATGCCGACTGGTAGAGTTTTCTCATGAGAAGTAAGGGCTGTGGGGTTAAGCATTTTATGATACGAACAGACCTGAACCTGGATCTTCTGCTTCTAAATTTGTCATGTAGCCACTAGACAAAAGCAGACTCGTCTGCTCCTTTGCCCACCCAGGCAGCCTCCCGGCAGGTTTCATGCCTGCTTGGTTTGTAATCTGAAATTTCCTTTAGGCAAGAGATAGGTGCCAGTGACTTGATCACAACTACATCACCTCTGGGCATGCACAGTAAAAAGCATTTCGTCTCCTTAAGTTTTATAGTCTGACTGCCAAAGTATAATTTCTGTGTAGAAGGAAATGGACGCGGAAGTTCTCTGATGAACCTTAGGACTGTTCACTTTTTAAAGCACAAAAAGGCCAGCTGAACAGAAAAGGAAATAAGAGACGCTTGTGGAGCATGTGCTGTGAACAAATGGGAAATACAAACACACCCCCAAATACAAACATGCTGTAAAATTCACTGAGTAGATGCCCAAAGATCCAATATCCAATGCTTCTGATACTTCCCATAACTACTATTATTAGCTCTGTTATCTAATAGTGTGTAAAACTGGTAGGTTAAAACTGAAATGAAGGATCCCACCCCTCCATACAACGACGGGAAGATCAACTCCTGATTGCACTTCATGGAGAGCACAAAGTGCCCGTGTGCTTATTCCACTCGGCGTTTCTCAGTTAGCCGTGAGTTCATCTGCTGTAGCCTTAAAAAGGAAGAATGTGCTCTGGAAGGTGTTTTTTCTGAACTGCTCACAAGCAAAGGTTTTGTTTTGAACTATGGCTTACCATTGATGATTGTTTTATGGGAAAGATTTAATGATACCGTCTCAGTACTTTTAACCTGCTATCGCTCGTTAAAAAATGAAACTGTTCAAGCATTGCAAAGCCCTATTTACCACGTGTTGATATGGACAACCTTTTGGCTGGTGGCTGATACATCTAACTTTCCGTGTCTGTTTGCAATTTCAGGAGCACAGAAGTCATGAGTACTGTCTCAGGTACACGAAGTACAACAATCACTTTTACTGTCCGACCTGGAACCAGCCAGCCGATCACACTGCAGAGCAGGTCCCCAGACTATGACAGTAGGACCTCAGGAGCAAGACATGCTCCAAGCCCTGTGGTTTCACCAACAGAGATTAATAAAGACATCATGCCTGCTCCTCTGACTGCTTCTGCTTCAGCTTCATCTCCTTCTCCAACTTTGTCCGATGTATTTAGCCTACCCAGCCAGCCCCCTTCTGGGGACTTATTTGGCTTGACCACAGGGCGCAGCAGGTCTCCTTCTCCCTCAATACTACAACAGCCAATCTCAAATAAGCCTTTTACAACTAAGCCTGTCCACCTGTGGACTAAACCAGATGTGGCAGATTGGTTGGAAAGTCTAAACTTAGGTGAACATAAAGAAACATTTATGGACAATGAAATAGATGGCACTCATTTACCAAATCTACAAAAGGAAGATCTGATAGACCTTGGAGTGACTAGAGTTGGGCACAGAATGAACATAGAAAGAGCTTTGAAGCAGCTGCTGGACAGATAAGAATAGCTATTTTGCCTCACAAACTTCTGTTGATAACTAGAGATGGGCTGGTACTGAAATACCCCAAATGCCTTGTCTGTCTGCGAGTGCCAGCAAAATTGGGGGGAGGGGGGGGGCCAGGTTAATTCCTGGTACTCAGGTAATGCAGACTGTATGCTACATGCCCAAACATAAATCTAAATATGTTACACGAGTGGGGCCATTTTATTTCAAAGTTGTGGGGAGATACGAGAGAGAGAGAGAAAATTGTTAACTTCAAAAATACTGTCTCTTGATACTGCCCTTCTGCTGGAACCCTTACACACCGCTTTTTTCTTTCAATTTAAAATTGCATTTCATTTTTTTATTGAAAAGCACTATATTCTCTTCTTGCCGTTCAGTCTCCAAGCAGGCTTCCGTCCCCAACCCTCAGTTCATTTTAAGAGGACAGAGTTCTTCGTTACCATTCAAACCCGGTTTTGTTAGTAGCAGAGGCACAATATTAAGACAGGTACCGGAGTTCATTATACTGGTTTTTACTAGTTTAGCGCTCTGATTTGTTGGCAGTGAAGCTGGTTGTTCTGCTGGAATTCCTTCAAAGGTAACCTTGCTCTGTTTTACCTGGTATTTCTTTATTTCTGCAGTTATACTTAGCACTCTTCCAAGGTGGCAGAACAAGTTCAATACATGCTCCATTGACTTGACCTGTAAGACGATGCAGACGTTGCATAAAAACCGAGGAGGAATGCACACTTAGAGGTACAACAAAATGAAGCTAGTTTGAACCTTAGACCCCCAGTTTTCAACCAGCTAAACTACTGCTAAGTCGCAATATGAACTCTACAAGCCAGTAAAAATTTGGGGTTATGTACAGACGCGTCTTTTGGACTTCACAGTCAGATACTCAGATATGCTGAACCCTGAGAGATGCTGTTTAATTCAGTGCGCGGTAAGTGCTTAGCTATTTTGAACGTCAGGCCCAGAAAGAGTAAAAAGATAGATGAATGTTCCCGTTGAAGTCAGTGGGAAGGCTGCCAGTGTTTTACGTGAGAGAGGGATTTCAGCCTCTTAGCAGAAATGGAAGTGTTTCAGCTCGTTAAAAAATAATAAAAAAAAAAAAGACAAAAAAGGTAAAAAGGTAATGCCAAGATGGAAAGAGGTACCTAGTGTCTCAGCACGCACGCGTTCCAAGGGCCGGGAGAATTGGGTAGGTATCCAGTTCCTCATTTTTATGGCCGTTAACGGGTGTTGGCTTCTTGACAAGGCCAGCAGGCTGAGCACCTCAGGGGGAGCAGGATGCTGCCCGTCGGCCTCCGGCCGTTTCTTTGCAGGGCTGTGGGTGAGGTCGCGGGAGAGGCGCGTGCGCCACGCTAGGAACCGGGCGCCCGTGGCCGAGCATGGACGGGGCGGTGGGGTAATACAGCTCAGGAGCTTTCCGGAGACTTCAGTCAGCGGGGGGAAACACACAGATTGGGTTAATCTGACTCTTTTTTTTTCTTTTTTCTTTTCTTTTTTTTTTTTTTTAAAGTTAACAAGTCTCTCTCTGCATGTTTGAACTCCCCTTGTAATTAACACCTCTTAATATCTGTGAGTTTTGTAGGTCTTTATTAACATAATATTCAAGATGTTCGAGGTGGGTAAATTGTGTGTGGATGGCTAGACTGCCTACCTACCATACTTTCAGGTTCTCTTACATTTTGCAAGGTACCTGAGCTTTCTTTCCTTGATATGGTCCTTGATATGGTCCAGCCTATCTCTAATTTTTTTATTGTGATTATTTTTGCTCACAAACAAGTGTCTAATTAGGTCTGCAACAGCCCTAGTATGAGTACATAAAGTTTAGCATTTTAAATATCTTTCTTTACTGCAAGTTTAAATAGTTGTACAGATAGTTTATAAGCACAATATTTTAAGAAAATAAGTGGCTGGTCTACTGGGCAGCCTTTGTGCCACTTCAGTGCTAGAAAGTTAAAAACAAAAAACAAAAAAACAAAAAAAAAAACTTTTGTGGTTTACTACTATTTCTGTGGAATAATTATAAAGTCTTGACCTTTTTAAAATCAACCTCATTTGGATGCATCGGAACCAGCAGAGCTGTGTTATATTTTCTATCTTTGCTAGAACTTCTACAAAGGAGGATAAATATTTCTTCAAAAGTGGTTATCGTTACCAATGCATTGGATACTCATAAAAAGCAACTTATTTAGCCTCCTGCCCCCTTTACGGAACAACAAATCTTTTGACTTAACATCTGTTACTACGCTATATTTGTATTTGAAAGTTCCAAGTAACCTTGTAATAAAAATCAAGTACTAAGGCATTTTCCTTTCAAGAGTACTGAATTTTTCCATAGGTGGTGTAGAAAATGGCAGTGTCATTCAGATAGTCGATACAGGCAACTTGAGGCCATCAAATACTTTAAGAAGTGTAAAAATGGTAATTTAGCCATCATTGTCTTCCATTTGGTGATATGACAGAATTCAGTAAATAAACCACTAATGCCATGCTCTTTTTTTTTATTTCTTTGGGTACAGTTGATATTACCTCTATAATACGTGCCAGAAAATATATTAGAAAATACGGTAGTAAAAGAAAATGTAGAAGTTGACTTTTAAGCTGCTTTTTAATCACAACCTTCTTGTTGAATTTACGTTGAACAAGTGCTGACATACACGGAAAATTCCAGTTGACGGTAATCCCTTTCTTACCCAGGTGTGTTTCTTGCTCGTGTATCTTTTCAGGTACTGGAAGAATAGGTACGATACAATTAGTAGAAAAGAGGTTTAACGCATTAAAGAGCTAACAAAATAGTTTATTTTTACATTGTGTCTTAAAAAGTAAAGGTAAGGAGACCGGAGAGGACCTACTTTCACCAATAAAACACACCTCCGCCAAGATGAATTGGTCTCTAGCGCTGGGTGATGAGTTTGCTCCAGAAAGCAATAGTAACAGATAACGACGTTGCCTCCGAGTATTTTCATCAGTCTGGAAATGTTGGGGGGAGGAGAGAAGACCCATTTATTTCCTGCTACTATGATAGTGAAAAAACAAGGTGTTAGAGATCTATGAACTACGTTATGATATTCTGGGTTTTAGGATCAACTTTTGTTTATATACTGTAATTTAAATAAATTGCATTTACATGCCTAGTTTCTGTAATATTTGTGTATACAATACCAAAATCTTACAAGATGTAAATTGTGTATAACTGCACAGACTCCTTTCCCTAGGTGTCTGAGAACATTTTAAGTTTAATTCATATATTATAAAATGACTAGATGTGACTGTTGATTTACAGAATTTACATATCACAAAAGTTAATTATTTGTGGTACTTAAGTTAATAAAAATAGTGATTTTTTTTTTTTCTTTTTCCTCAGTTCTTAAAAAGCATTACCCAGTTGATCTGGCGATGATTATGTGTATGAGCCACAAATATTGATAATTTTTCCATTACATTTTTTCTTTTCTTTTCTAGATATTAATATGTTTCTCGCTATAGTTTGTGTAACAACTTGTGTTCACGTTATCTATGTTGCTGTAATTTTTGTGCTTTAATTCCTCTTATTTCGACTGATTAAAAAAATCAAGCTCCTGTAACTTGCACTTTTCCCCCATCCTTAATACTCTTGTATGGCAACCAAAATTACTGTAAGAAATAAATATAATATTGCACTAAGGTTGTGGTTCTGATTGCAAACAGAGAACACTGTCTGAATTTTTATTAAAAAAAAAAAAGTTGCCAAAAAACTTGCAATCTGATGTTATTGAAAGCGCATAAAATGCGTTGACAAAATGTAGATAGAATTAAGGCAAAATAATTGATGTATTGTCGGGAAAAATATTTCCTTTTTATTTCTTCTTTTTGGTCAAAGCATTCTTCATGCGGAACATTAGTTCACTTACTGAATGTCAGATTCATGTTTGAAATTTGAAAAGTAAAAATTTTCAGCAAGAGGTAGAAAAAAGTACATCTCTATTTGCCTTAAGGCGGCTTTCAAATACTTCTTTAATTTTATTTTTTTCTTGGCTGAGCGTGTGTGTGGGAATGCATGCTCTCAACTTCGCACTGCTGGTCGTAGAAAGGACTCGATTGTGGATCTGTTCTGCAATTTAATAAAGCACTGAAACGTTTGGGAGGGGACTGGAGTTTTTCTAGGGCAGAGCAGCTTTACGGAGGAGAAAAGGAACCAGTGCTCCTTATCAGACTTTGTGCATCTTGTGACTAAAAAAAAATAAATGTACCAGCTGGGTATATTTGTACTGTGAATAAACAAGGCTTAAAAATGGGAAGGAAAAAAAAAAAAAAAGGAAACAATTCACATCTTTTGGCTTAATCTAAAAATTTGTCTTTCTATCTTTAAATGGTGATGCAATGAAGAATATTTTTTATTTTCTAAGATATTGGAATAAATGCCTAGAACTGTTGCCATTTGGTTTCATATGTTCCTTAACTATTATTCTCTTCTCAGACATTGTTCTAGTTCCTCATTTCTGTAGTTACTTATTCTTTCTCTCATATTTTTTCCAACAACAATTACTTGGCAGCTTTGTTTTGTTAAAAAAGATACAAGAAAAAACAGCCTTTTTTTTTATTTCAGGTATTGTGGCAATCCAGTGAGAAACATCTGTGTATCTAAATAAAGTCAGGTATTTACGGTGCAAAACAAAGAATGCTTTGCAATTGTCAATACTTTGTTGGTCAAAGAAATGAGAAGATTTGCTCATTGCTGGTGTAGCGTACATTGTGCCGATGTGTTACGTTTTGTTTCGTTCTCGGTTTTCTGTATTTTTCTGTATCTTTCTGCATTTAGTGGTCTTTCATTCCTTTTGTCCAAAACCATGGGAAAGAAAAAAGAAAAAAAAAAACAACAAAAAAAACCAAACCAAACCAACCAGTAGCTATGACGGGCCATCCAGAATAGCACGATTGTAACAATTCTTCCGACCATGTGGTTTAAAAAATAATGTACGTGCCTTATAATTTTCAACCTGGATCACCGACACTGTATGTAACATAAAGAGCTTTATCTTCAAGGTATGGTCGTACCTGACAAAAAGAGCTTGTAGCGCTGGGTTTTGAAGTGAGAAGTCCATGGCGCTGCGTTAGGAAAAAAGTTAGGCAAACTGAAATGATCTACATCTTATTTCGAAACATTTTCAGCATTATGAGGCTGATTCGAAGTCCTCTGCTCGAATCAAGTAAATGAGGGGGAGAAAAAAAATGAGACGAGACTGTTATTTTGGGTTTACTACCATAGACACTTGCTTGGTTAGTGGCGTAGGTGCCATGTACTGTATTTCACAGGCAAGGTAATACTCATAAATAAACCAAGTGGACTTGGGCTTTCGAGTCTGAACCAAACTGGTTCTATAAGGCTGACATCTAGTGGAATTTGATGGATGTAGTCTCAGAGCAATATAAGATCTTTTAAAATATGTATTTATTTTAAACAGTTGTCATTCTTTCTACAAGAAGTCATTTTAGCAAATTTTTTTATTAGTGTAAGTTGGCCTGAATCTTTAAGTCAGAAAAAAAGGCTGACCGTCTAATTACACGAATTATACACTGAATGAGAACTCTTTAAAGAACTGTACTGTGTTTTCTAGTTTGTATGTGGTTACGTTTTATCAATTTTATGTTTTGAATGTTAGCATCTCCATATGATCCTTCATCTGCATCAAGCATGTTTTTTAATGAGAATATAGGGGTTTTTTTGTCTCCAGTGCTGCAAATCTTGGACTGTTTTGAACAATTTCAAACATTGCAATCTGATGAACAGCAGATATTTCAGATCCGGACTGCAAAAGAGTGCAAGGCATTTAGGTTAGGAATTAGTTCAGAATAGCTCTGTGGGTTATCTCCCAGATGTACTTGCAGACCTGAAGTCTGGTTTCTCAAGTAAAATTTAAGTTTTTCCTCAGGACTAACGCTAGAAGGAATACGTGCACGTGTGTGTGAGTTCTTGTATGCTTTTAATGTAAAGGTTCTCGGACAGCATTAGAAATTAATGTACACCTAGGACACCAGTGTTGCATGTGCTTAAAAATGTATTGGAATAAATGTTGCAGTGTACCTTTTTGCTTTGAAAATCTGAAGAGAATACAATACACAGATATCTCAAAATGTAATTCATGTTTTAATGGGTTATTTTCCACTGATGTTTTTGCATTATCTAATTGTCTCTAATCTCGTAGCTTCCTTACATACTTAAAAGTAATTTAAAGCAATTTCTTGTAACTTCTGGGGAAAAAAAAAGCAAAAAAGCCTTGGACTAGCTGAAACTGAGGTCTGGGGGAAAGGAGGTAACCTCTCTGCTGCACAGCCGTCTGACACCTTCGATTCCTTTTCCTTGAGGCTGTTCTTCTTCAAAGCAAATCCTGAGGGAAGCCTTGCCTCATTACCATGACGTCAAGGATTCACAGCTCCCTACACGGGCGCGCTGTTGTCCACCATGGGTTTGGAGACCTGCCAAGCGTGGCCACACTCCTTACTGAACCAGCCCCCTAGAAAACAGGTAGTGAGGAACCCTTGTGACCACGTCCTTCGTTTCTTACCTGGTTTTTGGCCCTGTTGGTGCACCTTGAGGTCTCGTTTGAAGCTGATATCAGACCGTTTAAGATGTGCAGTGGTGAAGTCAAGGTGAGAGCTCTAAACCTCTCCTTAGAGAACAGATGAAACACTGTTGGAAGTGTCATTTACTTTTGAGTCCACGCACAGTGTTGAAAAAATGAACAAAAATAACTTCTTTTGTATCTGAACATCATCAAATTTGAGCTCAGCATCCAATTGTGCACAAAATAATGTGATTAGAATTTTATTTTTTACTTCAAGCCATGCTGTGTCCCCTATTCTCCATTTGCTCTGTCTCAGCAATTTTCTTTCTTTACAAAGCAGCAGATGTTATTTTTTACACGTGCAACATTCTGTAGGTCTATTTAACTCAGCTGTAAGATTTATAGGGACCCAGTAATGATGACGTGCTGTACCTTTCACCTGAGGTTATTTGAAATCTCTAATAATGCTAATTTTCTGCATTACAGAGAAGAGCTGAAACAAGGGTAGGTGACTTCCAGAAGATACTTTGCAATTTTTAGAATAGACATTTCCTTTCAGAGAAAAATTCTTCACGTGCTACGTGTATGCAAGGCAGATCATTTACACACCTTGCCTTTTAATCTATCATTTCTGCACATGTCCTCACTCAAACAGGTGTTCTCAGATCACCTTAGTACTGTTAGGGAAAAGTCACTAATATGAGACCTAATACTGCATTAACTCTTTGTGCTGATGACAAGGCTGGTTTATTCGCAGGGAAGATAAATATAGCGTATTATACACTTGAAAGACCAGCGCAATGGAAAAAAAGGAAAATTTGCTTGTACAAAATGCACCGAGCGGGGGGGAAAAAAAAAAAAAATCTCGCCATGAATCCATGGGACTAATCTGTTGGAGGAGACAGAAAGGAAGAGAAAAGTTTGTCTTGATAAAGACATGCACAATCTAGAGCCGTGAAAAAAGGCATATTTTTCCAAGAAGAAATAAGGACCTATTAATATGAGTGGGCTGAAGGGCGTTCACAGGAGCTCATCTGCACCGGGTACAATCAGGATAGGTGTGGGAACCAGCTGCTAGCGAGATACTGTGAGTGGGGGCTTACAGCAGGTTTTAAAATGACTCGGTCTATTTAACCAAGCAACGAGAAGGCTGAAATGAGATGTCTGCTTTTCCCACTCACATGAGTGGGTGAGCAGCCAGGAGAGGGATTTTAACTAAAAAGAACGCCGGTGCTAGAAGAACATGTTACCAATTGGCGATGAATAAATTCAGACTGGAAACTGGGAGAAAGTCCTCACTGTGAGAAGAGTGGGGCCGCGGTGTAGACTCCTACAAGGACTAGCATGGGAGTTCACGACCCCAGGCACTGAAAGTTCATAAATTCAGGAGAAGTCCTGCGTTTATTTCTCACAGTGTGCAGTTTACCCCAGGCCACCTTCTTGCAAACCGTTCTGCCGAAGCCACGGGCTGGGCTGGGAAAAAGAGGGTGGTGGGAGACCAGCCAACCCCGGGACAAGCCCCTTGCGTTGGGAAGGTGGATGGAGGCTCCAAACCAGTGTTTGCCCACTGGAGTCAGGCATTCGGGCTGCACGATGAGGGGTGGCACCCTCCACGTGAAGCCCTTATTTTGTAGGATTTCAACTCGTTTGGCCCAGCGTGGCACAGGGGAGGCTGCAAAGGCTCACAGGACGAGTCTCGTCCCTTGGAGAGTGGGGTGGGACACAATGAACCTGCAACCGGGAAGCCCAGCTGTCATAGATCGCTCCACCTGCTACAGAAGGTGAATCTATACTTTACATTAAAAAAAAAAAAAAAAAAATTAATACCAAAGCACTAGCTGAAGCACTGAAGCAGAGAAACAAAGCCTACGATACGCATCTAAGAGATGAAAAACCTAACACTAGGCTAGACTAATGCAGACTAATGCTAGGCTGCAGCCTAGGCCCCACCTCTCAAATGCAGCGCATCCTCTTGTTAGCATAAAATTAGGTGTTTAAACTGCAACTCATTAGGGATTAAATTCAAGATTACACAGCCTGGGGACTAAGCATCTAGCCCTGATGTTGCTGTTGGTAATTGTCGTACCAGTTATTCCTCACCTTCAGGTTTTGTTTTCATGGGTTGGTTTTGTTTTGTTTTGTTTTAAAGAAATAAATAAAACAGCTGAAGACCATTGGATTGATGTGGACATCATTCACACCCTATCCTGGGAGTTTTTATGTGTATCACATCACAGCTGACATCATATCATAGGTCTTTGTAAAAAAAAAAATAAAAGCCAGGAAAGCAAACATCAGGTTCTGTATGACCTGACTTAAAGAGAAACAAATTTAAGTTATTCTTGACAGATTTTGTTAGATGGCTCTGTGGACGTGACTCCGTTCTCACATGTCCCTCTGCAGCAGGGTGCCCTCACATTATCAGGACGGACTGAGGGTGCACTGACCCCTCACCCAGGGAAGGGGACCCCCAGGAGCCTGCGCCCAAGCATTGGGGTGCATCGGCACAGCTGCACGCACGTAGACACGGCACCGTGGTGCGCCGTGCTCCTTCGTTACGTTAATGCACCTGAGCAAGCTGGTCTCTTCTCGAGCCCAATTTCATGTTAGGTGGAAGTTACTGAAATTCAAAGTGATGGACATCACCAGGTATCTGGTGAGGTCTGATCCACCACCACCTCTACCGAGAACATAATTTACAACAAACGAAGGCACCTGACCACCATTGAGAGGCATTTCAACCTCCTCCCCTATTGACTGTTTATTGCCTGGTCATGTGGTTTAGCTATGGGGCTTATAAAAGAGAAGGACCAGGAGGTGGGAGGGTTCTCGCTTCTCCCTCAGGAAGAGCTGGGGTCAGATCTCTGAGGCTGGGAGGCTCATCCTTTCCTTGCACTGTTTAAAGGTAAGGATTTCTAATTTCAGCTTATTTTGCTTGAATACTTTTGTTTGTTTTCTTCTCCAAACTGCTTGGTGCTAGGTCATGTCATTCTCCTTCAGCTTAAAAGAGAAGTTATCAGGGATAATACCAGGGTTTGGTTTTTAGTTTAGCCTGTATGCAAGGGTAGCAGAAAACTTGTAGCATTTTCTATAAAGCTTAAAGCTTAAATTTTAGCATGTTATATTGCTTTTTCTTATTTTTTCCCACCATTAAATTACAGATGAAGGAAACTTTCTAACAAGAGGATGTTCTATCAGATAAGAAAAACCCTGTCTAGTTAACTACGGTACCAAATCCTATGAGGGATGGTTTTCAGAGATTTGAAAGGCAAAACCGATGTTCAGAAACCAAGATGTGATTGTGGATGATCCACTGTCCCCTAAATGGTGGCAGAGTAACCTATTAATAAGGATATTGGTGTTGCCATCCAGTTAGATAGTGACAATATTTCCTTATATTTGCTCACTTAGAGTACTGAAAGCACAGGTTTAATCTAATTATCAGGGACTCTTGGGTTTAATATGAGTAAGTTTTATCTGTGAACTGTAAATGGAGGCTCAAAGAAAACCTCCCCCTGAAATAAAACCAACTCATTCTGGTTTGTTTGGGTTGTAAGTTCAAGAGCTGTGGAACATTTGGGGTTGTAACACCACCTTATGCAAAGCAAAGAGGAACACCAGCCCTGTCAGTGGTCCTGGTGCTTCTCAGAGAAGCTGTGCTGGTTAATTTGGGTTGGGAAGGCTGGCAAGACGTTGCACGACTGAGATGAGGCAAGTGCTGGCTTGTTTGGTGGCATTTTCCTGCAGTGGGTTAAGAGTGAGGGCGCATCAAGACTATCTGGAGATCTGAGGACCGTTTTCAGAAGCACTGGAATGCATGTGTTGTCTTGGACAGCATTTACAGAGGAACTCAGGCAAGCAAAGATGCTGGCAGGGGGCTGACAGTTGCTCACGTTAATGAAAAGTGGAAACCCTCAAAAAAGGAAAACCATCCTGTGGCTACCTGGTCAGCTCTTGCTCTTTTTACTCAGGACAGTTTCCTGCCTAATCTCTTGTCCTTCCTGGATAGGTGATATTCCTTATTTTTTCTAGTGCTTTCTACTTCACATTAAAGATTTTTCCATGATTGCTTCCCAACAAAACTTTAAAAAATAAACATTTCATCTGCCTAAGTGAATTCTTCTGGACACAGATCAAAACCATTTTATATTTAGAAAAAGCATATGCATTCTAGGTGGTAAGACACAGTAGGCTATCTGATTTATTAAATAAAAAAAAACCCAAGCAAACCAACCCCATGTGGCTCCATGCATTATTAGCTAATTTTATTAATGTGTATAAGTGACTCGAGAACTCTCCTGAGCCGAGCTAACCTGGCTGTGTACACCCTGAGTAAGTTATACCACAGCTACAGAGCTCAAGCCTGAGCACAGAGTCCCTCCTCCTGCTCTTCTGCCCAGCATTTACAGAGGAAATGGGAACGGCACTGAGGAGCAGGAGCAAAAGATGGCAACTGTGTAGAGATAAATGCTACACACGTAGTAGATGTTGTGTAGAGTGATGGGTAAAGGAGCTGTAGCCAAGCTCTGTTAGGTGTAAACCCCTGCTGCTGCTTTTTTCATGAGTGCACATTACTGAAATCCTAATTTCAATTATGATTTGTCTTTTTTAATTACTACCTAGGTGAGCAGGTACTGCTCCAACCTATATTTTGGTTATCTGAATTTAGTAAGGGTTGGATATTTGTACTGTCATATACACCTATATTTAATAGAGACAAATGTTAGAATAACAATGTCTATGCAACAGGGCTAATAAAGGGCAGGATTTAATCAACTGTTTCTAATATGTTTAGAGAGTCCTTCAATATAAATAGCATTTTCTTTATAATATGGATACATACAACTTCAAACAGATCCAAATGACGTTGTAGTTTTCAGCTAGAAAAGCCAAAGGCCAAAGCTAACAGCTAAAGTTTACAGAAGGAAAAGGTTATTTAAGTGCAAACTACCAGTAATGCAATTTTGAAAGCAGTGGACTCAGGTAGAACAAGCTCACTGGAGAATTTGTTTCCAGATGGCAATGAAAATAAAGCCCAATATTTAGTAGAGAAATGTTATTATAAACTTGGAATACTACCAGACTGTATTTCAGTTCTTCTATTGCTACATTAAGAAAGATTTTGATTGCCCTTATTTTTATCAGTGCTTTGTTGACTACATCAAGGTTTCTTGCACTGTCGTGCAAACACAAGGGAGCCAGAGCCCTGAGAGACTTAGTTAATTAGGATCTTTTCTAGCTGGCATAAAGAGATGAATTCAGGGTAAGATGATACATGCAGTAGTTTATATCTTACTAGATATGGTAATAGCACTCTCTGTGCCTGGGAATAATAACCCTGAACTTGAGCATAAAGCTACTAACCATTATTAGGCTGGGATGTGTGCAGCCAATGTCCAGGGCTGTTTGACACAGTTGGACTCGTGTGTTTGACTAATAGCAACATTAATAATCATGTTAGGAGTACAAATGTAAAGGAGTACATAATTACCTAGTATCATGTGGGTTAAATGAACGTACATTGCTGAAGAAAATTAGTAAGCAGGTGAGCCAGGGCATGGAACGGCACACCTAAGGAGAAGATGGCCAACAGACCTGAGAAATGACACCTGGGGACACAACTACTCTCCTGCTGTTTCTCAGTATGGCAGGCAAGGGAACATGACCTCATCTTGCATATAAAAGTGCTCACCTTTGGTTAGTAAGAGAGGGTAACTTGGCTGCTCTTGGCTCCTTGGTGAAATAGGAGAGGTCCGGTAATGGTTGTTGAGAGGATGAACCCACCCATGAAGCGAAGAGCTGTTCCTTGGCTCTGGCCCCAGCACTTAGCAGGTCTTTTTCCCAAAGCTTCAGCAAACGGTGATTCCTGTCTGAGATTCAACAAAAAACCTAATGTGATTTTAAGAATGTCTTTGTACTCCTGCTGACCTACCTGAAGTTTAGTCTGTCCTATATTTTGCTTTCAAAGAAAGGTCACTAATTGCTGGTGCCAGGCATGTGCACTGTAGGTTTTACTCCAGAAAAAATGCTGTGGACCTTCCTTAAAAAAATCAGTGTGACATCGCTTTCACTTACGGCAAATACTTGTAGATTTAAATATAATCCAAACCATTCTCTGAGATATCAACTACGAGATTGGCCAAAAGTGCTTATGAAAAATCTATTTGCACAGTCGCAGGTGGAATTGGCTCGCCTGATGTTTCTCCCGCAGTGAGATTAGCCAGCAATGGTCCACCCATCCTAAAACAGGGACATCTCTAGGTGTTACAGTGCTACCCAGGGATTTGGAACTAGCCCCCTGCTAGCTGCCAGCACTGTTGGTCTACATCGTACTTACATCGTGGTCTTGTCTTGCCAAGGAAGGACACTACAGCACAGCCATGGCCAGGAGTTCACAGGAAGGACGGCGATGCTTCAGGCAGCACGTGCTGGGCAAACAAAGCTCAAGTGTTAAACCACTCTCACCATCGCTCCCCTTTATTTTACCAAAAGTAGAAGATGTGCAATCTATAGGTACTGAGATAGATGTGAAACTTCCAGATACTGCAAGAGGAAACCAGCATGAGGACTGTGTTTGTCCGCTGGAGCTTTCTTCAGATCACAGCGTGAAAACTGGGAGGACAAGTGGCAGAAGAAATGCAGTTTAAAGCTGTCACCCAACCAGCCGTACCAACATCTGCATTTACCGGGAGCACTCTCAATGCAAAAATGCCCCACGGGAGCAGATACAACTGAGCATCTGGAGAAAGCCCAACTATGTGAAGAAGGAAACGGGTCAGACAAGTCGGTGAACGCTGCACTTTGAGTTAGGCACCTAGCTGCCCCAGCAATGCCAGGAGCTGGGCTGGTAGCTCCCTGACAGCGCAGGAGGGCCACACCAACCCTCCAGGCAGGCGTAGCACCCGCAGCGGCAGCCAGACGAGGTGATCTCATGCTGGGGAAAGCGGGGAGGCACCGAAGAGCAGGATGGTGCTGTGCACAACCTCACTGGCAGAAATGCGACATCAAAGGGCGTCAGGCACACAGGAGCAGGCAGCACCTCCAACAAAAAGAAAAGCCTCAGTCTGACAAGTTTACTCTAAGGCAAATGAAATGGCTTGGGTGCAACCACATCAAAAGCAAAGTGTTATGTGGGGCCCATGATCTATGTTGTTTTCCAAGTCTGACCATCTGAAGGCTGTTAAAATGAGAAACCATTCTGAGTGTAGCAAATGCTGCTGGTACTCTCATAAAGTCAGGAAGCGTTGCCCCAAGTTATGAAATTGGAAGGGGAGGACAGCGCAGTAGCTCTGATGCCACTGAATAAGCCAGCAGCCGTGGAGTACTTTGTTCGTGCAGTAAATCCACCCTGAACGCTAATCAGTTACTCCATAGGGCTATAAAATCGCCATGGACTAGGCTAGTATCATCCTGTGGGCTTAAGATTTTGAGCATTAATTCACCAAAAGATGTAACTTTTTAAAACTTTTCAGCACAGAGGAATGATGCGGGCGCAGGGTGGATGCTGGCATCGTGCTTGCTCCTGCCTTGGTGCCTCCCGTGCGAGCTCCGACGTTTGACTGCATCCTGGCCTGGTCTTGAATCACTGATGCTATTGAAGCAAAATATTTATTTATCCAGTTAAAAAGTTTTAATTATTATGCAATGACAGTTTTACTAGGCTCAAAACAGTGAGGAAACTTGCTATTAATATAAACTATAAAGCTTTTAACTTGACATTTTCGCAACCACCCTGACCAAAGGTAAGATTATTTGGCCTCTTTGGCCTCATTGCCAAAATAAGCAAGAAAGCAAATTGCATAATTTCTCTAAAGTTTTTGTAGGCATAAGCCTTACAAACCTTTTAAAAGAAGAAAACCAAGTAAATAAGAGTCTCAGCCAGTGCCTCAGCTCCTGGCTTGGTGTTAGCCTGAAGTTTAGTCTTCATTTAGGTCTCCTTCTCTTGCAGTCCAGGTAATTCATGAGCCTTGTTTAGCTTTTAATCTTCAGTATCTCTGAGATCTTGTATTTTTGCAATATGCAGCATTGCCTCAAACATCTAGAACCCAAAGTCTGGAATTCATTACTGAGCACACTGACCTGGGAAGTTGTGTGAGCCCGATCCTGAGGATCATCTTTGTTTTCATGGTGGGAATTCTTGGTGGAAGTTTATAGTCAGCCAAAATGGGTGTAGCCAGCCCCTGGGCTTTGAGCTGAGCAGAAAGCACGAGGTTGGAGGAGGACAAGGACACCAAAGGCCACCCTTTGGCTCTGAGGTTTGGCCATCCTCCTTCCCCTGCAGAAAGAAAAGAGGTGAAGGCATCTAATGGTTCAGCTGTGTGATTTTTTGCCTTACGGAGCAGATCAGCACTGTGCCTCATCTGAAGGCCACCAAGCCGGTATTTCTAACTCTGCAGTGCCACCGTCTCTCTCTCGTTAGCTAAGGGTATGGATCAGGCTGGCTGTTCACACAGCAGCCATCCAACCCAGGAGGAATTGTCAGCTCCTGCTCCCTGCGGGCAGAGCCCCCACTGCTCATTTTCAGTGGGCTCAGCTAATGGAAACAGCTGAAATAGCGAGATTTTTGGGGGCTGCTTAAATAACAGTAACTGTTAAATTAATTTTTCCTGGCCTCCAAATGGCCATTAAACTCTGGCTTTGGCAAGCTGTACTAGACCACCATGCACCTCTTTAAGGTTCCCTTGCTGCCTGCAGGGCACTTTCTAGGCAGCTGAAGATGCATCGCCCCTTTTCTGTTGGAGCTTTCCAGATTCTGGGACAAATGTGTCAAGGAAAGCTATTTTAATCGATTCAAATTTTCTTTCTGGAAGCCATCCAAGGCAGTACTCTGTATGCTTAGCATTGCACAGTTGAGATCGATTTTCTTGTTCTTTTCCTCTTTCCAAGGACTAATATATCAATTTCCCTTTCGCCATCTAACTTTATAGCAATATCTGTAAATCACGGTAGAAGCCGTGTGCTCAGTGTGAGGAGAATGAGGAAGCTTCTTTGCAGCACTTAGTAAAAAATTAAGCACCATGTCTTTAGCATCCTGTTGATAATCAGATATGGACAAGCATGGACAACATGTCTACATTATTGCAGCCTGAATCTTGAAGGCTCCATGTCCCTGTGTAATATAGAAAGCCTGCAGCAAGGTGAACACTAACTACACAAGACTGCAGCAGTCTTTGAACTTCATACCACAAGGAATTGACTTGCTGGTTGGGCATTGACCATCTGTGGGTTGCACTTGGAAAGCTCCTGTTACAGGCTGAAGTCTTGCAGGAAAACATAGGTGGCTTTAAGTCTGTGTTTGCACAAGCGGTCATCTAAAAGTAGGTGCTTCAGATAAGCATCCTTGGTAACTAGCATTTGCTCTACTTGATGGAAAAGGGACTTAATATGCTGAGACGATTGTGGTGGCTGACCTTCCAGGTTGAGGAAAAACCCAGAGGACATGCAGATGTGAAATTTTATGGGTATGCATTTTATCTAAGCCAAACCACCTCTTCAGAGGAACTTCCCTGTGCTTCATTTTATAATTTCCCCTGCTGCCTCCTTACCTTCCTTGGTTAAAAAAAAAAAAGGTAGGTTGGTTCTTGCAGTTGGAAATCTAGTCAAAATTAACAAGTTGGTGGTGGCCCATTGCACATGAAAACCTAGCAAAACACTCCACAGCTTCAAGGCTTTATATAAAATAAATTGGATGAAGGTGCATCATTCACCATCCTCTTAAGCCTGCCATCTGTGTAGACTAAAAATAAAGCAGTAGCTTAAGGAGAGGTTTGATAAAATGCATCCGAGAAATGCATTGGTAAGCTCTGCCAGGCTCTTAAAATGAGATGCTTACCCTGCACGCTGCAGAGGGGCTCTCCAGCGCACTCATCATTCAGCCAGCCTCTACATGACCTGCTTGATGGGTAGGGTAATTCCATCATCATCAGAGAGATGCTGGATGGTGATGTCATGTTAGCCAAGAGCAATTTTTCCATGAGAGCAAAGCTGCTGCCAAATTGGAAGGAAAGGCAGGGCAACTTCAGACAATTTATTGGGTGAGTACGAAGAAGGCAATTAGCTACCTACAATTAACGTGAGAAGATCCTCAGGCACAAAGTGGGACTCATACATAGGGAAATACTGTCAGTTTGTACGGCATGAAACTTTCCATCTACTCCACCAACAGCCACTACTGCCCTGCCGCGGGGGATTTAATGCAGCTGCAGCTTCTGCCACACCAAGGTGGGACAGTGCAGGGTATCTTTCCAAACTACGTCCTTCTCTCATTATTGTTGCTAGCAATTATTACAGAAATAGGCAAACAATATTAGAAAAATACTATAATATTTATATAAAACTGCTTTGAGTGTTCTTACTATGTGCTTAATTATAATTAATTTGGAAGAATGATACTCATAAGTGTAAAATCATCAATTGATTAGACAGTGACTAAAATTGGTGCTGCTGCTGCCTTCTGTCAGCTGAAGCCCCAGCATGCTTCGGAGCGACAATGGGATTGCATTAAGAAGCAACATGATGAATTCAAGGTGCCAGGAAAGTAAATGGCTCACCCAAAGTGAATCAGTAAGACATCCATTAACAGAAATTAATGGGCTTGCTCGCTGCTTGCATTAGTTACCCATGAGGAGGGCTGAGCCAGTTCTGGTGGTAAACGCAGATAGTTTGGTGTGGTTTTTTTCCCAACAGCAAGTATTTCCGATAACTTGAGCAATTACTGCTGATGAATAAGAGAGATCTTAAAACTTCAAGATTTGAATACATCTAATCTCATAGTAGCAATAGTATCAGTCATAACAGCGTTACCTAAATGTACTTGACTAGATGATATTAAATCAATTGGTATAGAACACCCTGCCACACTGTAAGAGTGAGATCGGTAGTTCAAATTAGAGATGAAACTTTCACCATTGGGAGGTTATTCATGGATTGTTTCACCTAAGACTTAATACCCATAATATTGCTGATAGTGTCACCTAATTTGTTCTTCCAGTAACTCAATCCCTCCCCATCTTACTCGGACACAGGACTGGGGTATTTTCCCCACGATGCTGTTTTTGGAGGTTACCCATGAGGTCACACATGGTGCAGTTTCTTCTCTCCCTCCCGAGCTCACCTCTTGCCAGGCAGGGAGTTGGGGCAACCTCCTCAGGGCTCATTGTCCTTTCAGCAGCTCTGGCAGCAGCCCCCTGTCCCCAAACCTTCACCCCAAATACCATCAAAAAGCCCTGGCACAGCAGCTGCCCTTCGCACTGCACCGGCCTCCCTGCTCCGCTCCAGCCCCATCCTGCTGTGGTCGAGCCCCCTCAACACCCACACCAGCCCCCTCAAACCCGCCCCAAAGCTTTAACAACCCCCACCCTCTGCCCACCTAGTGCAGAAAGCCTACCTGCATGTGCACATTTTCTTCTCCAGTTGTGTGGGTTTAGTTATCTGCTAACACAATGGTGCTTACTCGCCATTTTAGGACTCGTGGCAGCGAGCGCCGAAGCTTTGGATTTCCTGTTAATATAGTAGCATTAAAGAATAATTAGAAAAAGGATGTTAAGATTTTATTTCTTAGCACTTGTAGTGGTGCCTCATCAAGTTTCAGATTCTTGGGAAAGTTCAGGATCAGAAACTGTAAGATACGGACTTGCTTAGACAGCAAGGCAGGATATCCTTACAGGAGCAAAGCTTTGGGAAGCACCTGAACTAAGGATCCGTCATGAACAAGAGCAGAACAGCTTTAGAGTGATGTAGAAGTTTATTTGACTGTAACTGATGGCTGTTTTCCAGAGCGCTCAATGTCCTGCAGCCATTGGTGTTCCCAAAAACCAGGGGCTGCAACTCTTCTCACCAAAACCACAGCTCACTGATAATTTTAGCAGAAGTAACAGGCACATAAAGACAAAACAGATCTTGATGCTAAGATGTTTAAAAAAATTTTTTAAAAAGCATCTCTCCTTTAAGTTCACTCCAAGTGTATTCTGGATTTAAATATTTCCGCATGGGAGTAGGAGTAAAAGACAAAGCAAGCGGGGTTCTGAGGAAGGGAAGTACGTGGAAGGCAGCAGCAACAACCTAGAAGAATGTAGGTGCCCTTCACGACAGCACCAAGCATCATGCAGCAGCTCTCCGTAGGAAGCATGATTCGTTGTATGCAAGCTGGTCCTAGATAAGCTTGAGACGAGATGAACTATCCTTAACAGACTGACAAAGCAATGTAAAAATACAAAAATATTCCATGCAAACGGTTCAAAAAGTTTATTGAATATTTAATTTACAAAAATCATATCCCTATGAGGTGTTCTATGCAAAAATTGGATAAAATAAACTGCATATAAAACCCAACCCTAGTAATGCAAATATAACACAGAAATGAGACCATGGAAAAGAAAAATAATCATGACACACATGACATTCATTTAGGATTGTCCCAACCATCCAAGAATTGGTTCAACATGATGCCTTCTTCCTAGATGCATTATGCATTTTACACAGGTCTTCTATATTCCGTTGGTCCAGATTTACAGTTTATAAAAATTCTTTGCATTCTCTTAGCAACTACACCAGTTCTGCCATTTCCATTTTGATCAGAAGGTGAAAACAGACAGTACATACATTGAACACGTGCGCTATTAGATGCAACTTGCTATCTTTGGTAGGGACCCTAAATCTGCAGTGAAGTCGGCTTTCTAGAACAACAAGAAGTTCAGTTTTGGCAAAGAACAGGTTTAATGTTGTTTAGTAGAACATAACTGGCAGTTTCTGTTGAACATACAAAAAAAGTATAGTTGTCTCTTGTATGGCTTAAAAATGGAAATCATTTATATGGGTTTTAAATCTAATTACTCGTATTAACATTCCTTGACTCAACTATGGTTACATAAAATGTCATTACTGCACAGCAGGCCATTCCTTGTACGATCAGAAGATGTATTGCACACAGAACACCACTGCAATTCCAGCCTGCCTTTTTTTTTTTTCTCCTGTTTAAAGCAAGGAGACTATTCCTGCAGGTAGTCAGACAGCTTTGGATGCCAGTTTCTCTTTGAACAAGTAGGAATCTTGCTGAGTGACTCAACACTTGTATAGTAACTTTTCCAAGTTTTCCTAGGGAAAAAGGAGGGTGAAACAAAAAGTAGAGAAATTCCGGACAGTCGGTGCTAGAGTGTTTGCAGCCCTCCTCTGGGATAACAGGAGCAGGATCAGGAAAAAATAACAACAACTAAAAAAAAAAAATCAATGCAAGAGCCAAGGAACTTTGCTTTGAAAGAGAAGGAAGAAGTAACCAAACTGTTTCCTTCATAACATTAATATTCCATAAATATTGGACAGTATTTGACTAACTGCCATGAGCTGCAACTTTCAAGCACTATCTGGAAAAGAAAAGAAAAAATTATGTACCTCCCCACTCCTGCTTAGTGGAAATGCAAATAACCTGCATAGCCATGATTTTCTTAGCTGAAAACATTTAGTGGAAGACTAACTAGACTTAAACACTAAGTAAATCTGCTCACTTATGAGTAAAACATGCAATATTACGACAGACAGCTCATTGTCCTTGAAAAGGCTTTTTATGACAATTGCTAATTTGGCAGAGAAGAAATGTTTCCAAACGCATGAAAATCATTTTAAGAGCCTTAGTGAAGAACATAGTAGTTACAATATATTAGCGATTTCTGTGGCATATACATTTTAAAAAGCATCAGCAAAGTATTAAATATAAAAGCAATATGTATATACCCCTCCATCCTCAGAAAAGCATCATGATTTGTAGTGTATTAAGTCAGATTTATTGACTGGGGAATTAAGGCATAACCAGTAGACAATAGTCTTTACTGTCTCAGCTCCACATAGTTCGCAGGGAACAACCCGTATCGGCCTTTGCAGACACCCCTCCACCAGCCGTCATCAATCATTTCTATGTTTGTGATGATGTCATCTGGATCAAAGGAAATCTCGTCATCACCCGCTGGAGAGAGAGTTGAAGAGGCTCAGTATTGACACAGGAGCGGTCCACACTACCATCTCACCTACCCACCCACCATCGCTAGAAACACCACAGACACCCGTCACCTTCCTCTCTCCTGTCAGGGTGTTTGAAACCGGGCACGAGGCAATGACAATCTGCAAAGATGGACGCTTTCTCATCCTCTGGAGTAATGAGGTAGTCTGTTCTTACCTACTGCATTTTGGGTGCATTTCTAACTCAGAGCAGTATTTGCTACCTAACACACTGAGATCCACTTTGCTTTCTTGCTATCTCCTCAGAATTAACCGGTCAAGATTTTAAACAACTACGCATGCCAAGGGTTTAACAAGAGCGTTAACACTTGGCTGAAAAAGGTTTTGAAAACTTCCACTGTTTCCTGAAACAGTGGCTAGTAGATTTCAAAAGCATCTCAATGCTATTGCTGAATCACTAAATTCCTAATTCTTCATATCTTCATTTCATGTATTACTACAACAGACTACACAATGAAAGACAAAGGAAAAATCCAGACTTCTCTGTGCAGAACAGAGTTTTGAAAGACAAGGTTAAAAAAAAGAGCTTTTCTTACCAGCTTGATAGTCATAAAGGGCTATGGCTGTAATTCCAAGTTCATTTTCATATTCATCGTAAGCATTTTCTTCTAAAGAGAGAGAAGAAAAATTAAACGCATGAAGCACACTACCTATCACCCTGAGTTCTTTTCTGTGGTGCTCCTCCTTCAATTCTACTGCTCGCTCAGACTGGAAGCAGGGAACAAACTATGCAAGTTTTTAGCAGTACTCGTTCCTTCTGAAACGGATTTTCTCCCTAAATCACACACAATTAAAGCCTGAAAGGAAGTGTAATGCTTTTGTAGAATGTGACAGAACAACGGATCCCAAGCTCAATGCGTAAAAGATGATTTAATACCTTGTTAAGGCAGGGTGCTGGGGAGGGGCGGGGAGGAGCCTGTTTAAAATTTCCAGGTTTTCATACCAGAGCAAGCAGGTTCATTCTTCACCCCTCACTTAGTAACCAGAAGAGATGAGAAAAATGGGAATTCAAAGTAACAGTATTCTCTCAGTTTCGGTAGTTTCAGGCATCCTTACTCCACTCCCTCACAGGCACAGAACACACCACATCCATTCTGAAGTCCAAGAACTGTTGACAGAATTTTTTGCGTGGTAGGCCAGCCCTGGCTTAACACACATTTAATCTCCATCTCTGTGCTTTCTTCTCAAGCTGAGCTGGGTTACACAGGGTGGCAACAGTTACCCCGACATTACTTTTTGACACTCTAGAGAGCACTGTAATTATTCCAACATCATCTCACAAATTTAAGTAATCCCTGCCTTGCTCTAGCCATATCTTAATTTCCTAATTAAAGTTTGCTGTTGGAGAATCCAAAAAGTCTCATCAGACTAAGACTTTAGAAAACCAGGACAGTGTGCTATCAGTACAACTAGTCATCAAGCTGTCGACCAAGGAAATTATCTTTATCTTTAAGGGTTTCATATCAGAAACAAACACTCTACCTGCTTGGTAATGGTCTCCTGCCGCTGCCACTTCATAGACAGTCTCTGGTTCATATTCTGCCTCTCGCTGACTCACTGCTTCTTGGTAGTCCGACTCTGCAGCTTTGTAGCCGGACTCTGGCTCGTGCGCAGCTGAATACGTTGCGCTGGAATTCTTGTAGGCAGAGTCTGCTTCATAGGAAACTGCATCCTGCAGAAATACAGGTGAGGTTTGTCAGGGTTTTGTAAAAAGGTTCCTACGTTTAGAATCAAAAAATCAGGTACTGAAAGTGTTTCTAACAAACCTCATAGACTGGGCTTGAAGGTGCCTTCTGTTCAGCTGGCTGCGTGGTGGGAGATGGCGGTGGAGTTTGTTTTTTGGCTTTAGCTTGTTCCTTAATCAAAGAGAAAGAAAAACCTCAGTACAGTTTAATCACTGATGTCATGAACACTCAACAAGAAACAACCCTTCAATAAGAAAGATAGCATGTTCTGAGATAAATGGTTGCGAGCAGGGAGCAAAAGAGGACTGCACTGCCTGGATCGTTAGACCTGCCTAAAGATTTAGACTGGCTGTACTGTAAAGCCTCAGAAATACAGCAAAGCGGAAGAGAAAAAAGCGAAGAAACAAAACCGCAGAGTACATATGCATGCATTTAAAAGTAGAGTACTCAATGTTCTTTGGCACGTTTCCACAGGAGCTGCAGAGTTTCTCTGTTCAATATATTCATTCTGTTCATTAGCTAGCTGGGCCTCATGTCCCATTTTAGTATAAAATTAGAGAACCTGAAGCCCACATATTCTAATTATACAACTGATGTATTGTATTTGATGAGAAATGATCCTGCAAGCTCTTGCAGGTCTGCAAAACACCTCCCCAAGGTACAAGACTGAATAGCTCAGACAAAACTAGGTCCTATATACTGACAATGAGGGATTCAAACATTCAGAAGAGTTTCTAACGTTAACTATAGAGTTATATGCAGCAGAAATAAAAGCAGTATTGCTATTGTACTCTGTGACACAAAGAGCGTGGATCTGAATCAAGTGTTCTGGCACTCAAGCACTTCATGCTGTGCCATCCCACCCGTGAATCAGAGGGCAAATCCACAGTCATCATTAGTAAGCCATTCATTAGGAAGCCAGGATACTGTAGCACAAGAAATGCTACATTGCTTCCATGGCTTAAAAAAAATAACCAAACCAACAGACTCTAAGCTAGCTCTTTCCTTTTGCCTCTCTTTACCATAGGGAAAAAGAAAACTGTGGATGTAGGGCCAAACTTTCTTCTTTATTGTAAAAAAGAAGAGACAATACATGTTATGGGAGACTGTGCACTCCAGTTGTTTAGGTCCATCAAGCCCTAACTCCCCAAAGGATCCTCAGGAGAAACTGTAGTCCAGAGATGAAGTGACAGGACTCTTACAAAAAAATTCTGCCTTTCCTTTGTTTGTCACAGCTCAGAAAAATACATCTAACAAAGAAAGCAAAGTGTGTCTTGAGAACAGAGCCAGCTTTGAAGACAATTCAAAGCTCAGTCCTGTGCTTTCTGGAAAAAAATCTGTCCTGATGGGAACAGTCCTCTCCTACTTTTAACTCCTGTGCTACAGATGAAAAAGCATCAGCAAAGTGTTTATTAGAAGTTAAACCTAAGTTTGGGGACAAATTAAGTAGTATCAATCCATTAACAATGTCAAACACAGCAACAATTTGAATAATCTGTCTTAGGAAATGGGTCTCTGCAATCCAGACGACGGTTTAGGAGGACCACAGCATAATGGCCACAAAACATTTAAATTGCATGGTGCCCCCTCAGGCTGGCTTGCTTCCACACCGAAACGCTCTGTGCAAAAGAGCATCCTGCCTTGTTCTCTAAGGTAGCAGAGGCTTGCTAAATCATGAGGCACCCGTCGATTCAAACCAGCAGTTAAAGAAGAGCTCCCTGATCACCATTTGAGTATGCGACACATGTGAAAAGCAAAACAGAAAAAGTAAACAGGGTTCTTGAAGGAATGCAGTCCATATGTACGTTCCCATTGTGGGAGTACATATGCCCACGTACTTACTTTAAAGTGAGAGAACTTGCTGTCTGAGCAAGGAAGTTCACTTAAAGAAATAAAGTTCGCTTAAGTCAAAGTCCATTCCCACCCTTTACAGCATCTGTGGATGGTGTGGCTTACATCCCTCCCCTTTTCACGCTTGGCTTTTGAATAAGGGGCAGCACAGCCAGCGCCATTTCACTTTCCCCTTAACCTTGTCCTCCCTCCGCGTCTGCAAAATCACACAATTAACCATGGAGATGTTCAGTCTGGAAAAACATTAATCATCTGGTTATGGTGAAATTTAAATACCAGTTTTGGAAAAAAAACTTCCAATGTGTCCAGGCAACAGAGTCTTTGATGAAGCACAAGAAAAATCAAGCATAACGGCTTGAATTTAACCCACACTTACAGCAAAAATAACAGTAAAGAAAAAAAAGTCAGTTTTGAAAGAGAAAGAGAAAAAAAAAAAGACATAACAGTTCAATGACTCATGAGAACCTGTGTTACTACATTTAAACCCTCCAGGAGAACTGTTTCCTCAGCAGGAAGAAACCTCAATGAAAAGCTGAAATGGGTAACAAAAGCCTAAATTCACCACCCTCCATCCACAGATCTCACTTAGAAGCATATGATCACCCAAAATGAATGGTGAGAGCGCTAATGGAGAAGCTGAACTTCTCCCACTCAGCCCAGGCTACAAGCTGGTGAAACAAGGGCAGACAGACCTATGGGAATACCAAGCAGAAAGCCTGACTGCTTTGGCAAGATACATATGACCAGACATCTCCTCCTTACTGGTTAAAAAAAAAAAGGCTTGGAATAGGAATAGTCTAACGGAGAGCAATTCAGCATCTTTAGCATGAAGTGGATTCTTTCGAGATCGAGATGGGCGAGACAGACAAACTGTTATAGAGGTCACACTGAGAGAACTGAAGAAGTCACTGAAAGGCAAAGGCAGACGAGGACCAAAATGCATGGGGACAATGAGCGCCAACAGGATCTTGTCCTGCTTTACCTGAACCACAGTGTTTGGCAGCAGAAGTACCTGGAGAAACACATGCGCCAGTCTGCTTGGCCAGTCTCAGGGTTGTACCCAAGACCAAGCTTGGACACAAACCTTCTTTCAAAGAGAAGCATCAATACTTTCTGTGTCAGGTCTGCAACCTTTTTTTCCCACTTCTTGATGAGGACTGTACGACAAGTCATCTACCAGAGGTAAAGGACTGATGTGTGCGAACTTCGGGAAGTCCTGCTCTCCCCACACTTACTGCTTAGGGCACTGCTGCCTCAAGGGAACCAATTATACTGTCATCACTCACAAGCAAAGCAGGAAAGCTCTGTCCTCCAAATGGACCAGATCTCCAAAGCACTGGCACACAGCTGCCACTCCTTGTGAAAACGCAACTGTGGTGCACTGAAATCACACAGTATTTTAGCACATGCTGACATCCCTACTTCTCAAGCCAGAAAGAACCTAAAGGGCATGCCCCTGGAGACAGGCCTGCTACCACGTGAAGTACCTTCTTGCATCTTGAGGAACATCGACCTGCTTGTAGCAAAGGTGCAGAGCAAATAATATACATAAAGTACAGAGAAGATCAGTATGAGGCATCACAGTTGCCACATGCCCTAGGAGAGGGACACTTGCATGAGGTTTAGCAGTTTTGATAGAATATCCTGGGATTCTGCAACAAGAGAATTCTTGCTATCTGAGAACTGGTAATTGCTCTGTGATGATGAGTCAAGTTTTTTACTTCAGAACATTCACTTTAATACCCAGGTGTTCAAGGATGGACTGCAATGTTTACAGGGACTGATCTTTTGTAGAATTCCCTAGAAACAATCAAATCAAAGGAAGGAAGTGACAGTCCTCGGCTGAGGAGTGTTGTCTAGCAAGTAAGTGCCATCTTGAGGATGACCTAAGAAGCTTCAGACAGGCTAACTGAGAACTCCTTAAACCACCAGGCACCTTGTCTGAGAATGAAGCAGAAGTAGTGATGATGGAATGGAGTTACTGCTAGGTCAAAATACACATCTCAGAGAAAGAAATGAACGAGCAGAATGGATGCTGACAAAGTCCATTTCTCTTCAGGACTGATACTTCTTAGTAATTCTCAACAGTAACTGAAAGCAAGGGCTGTCCAAAGTGATCTCACGGGTGCAGGAATAGCCTTGTTAACAACGCAACACTTGTGATATCCATCAACCGATATCATGGTCCTTTTGTATTTGGAAAACTGTAAAAGTATCTATAAATTAAATCCTGCAACGATAACAATGCTGCTTGCTCTAAGTCACAAGTCCTAACGCTATCCAGACCCAATGCGCTGACAGAGGAAAACATGTACCAGGAAAAGGGAGATCTCTTGAAGGAGGAGTGAAGCTGCACTTTCAAGAGCAATGTACACCTCAAGGTTGTCTCCAGGTTGTGTCCAAAAAGAGCATTCATTCCCATTCTTCATCACCCCATGGAACAGACCCCAGAGCTGAGGGACTATGGCTCTTTGACTAGAGCTGCACTGTTTGGTGGCAAGGACAAGGACTGGGGAGGATGAGGAGTGAAAAGCCAGTTTGTTAGGGGAACAACCAGGTGCTAGACCTAGATATTGGTGATGCACAAGCTTAAACACACTGAAACATGCTGGGAACAGCGGGCAGTAGTTCAGGAGCAGAGAGTGCCTGGCAATAGCTAGAGGAGTTATGGGGCTACCAGCCGAGCAGCTACATCAGAAGAACGTGGCGACACATGCTGATAGCATTTTGCTGTGGCTCTGAGGGAGCAGGTGTGGAGACATTCAACTCTTCCCATCTGAACAGCTCCCACAGCAACTGTCCGGACTGGATGCCAGTCAGCTTTACTGCTCTGAGGAGTGGGGAACTAAGTGACTCTCCTCAAGGCAAACGTTCAACTTTCCTCTGTGTGGCTCAGCGCTGGAGGCTGGTGCCAATGCTGAGAATGACTCAGAGCAGTCCAAGTTGACTAACACTCAGAGTGGCACCCTGCAGCAGGCTTGCTGACCTTATCAAAGACTGAATTCTCAATTTCAGCTCTTTATCTCTTCCTCTCCCAGCTTTAGGAGAGTAGCAGATGCTGTCTTAAAGGTGTAACGTGTTTTACTCCAGGACAGTAAAGAAACCCAAATAGTGGTTGGGGAAAGGTACTAAAAGTCCACAAAGTCCACAGGGATGAAAGGCAGCATGAGAAGAAATCACTGATACACAAAGAGGAACTCCCATTCATCTTGTGATACATGCATGCAGTGAACATATGCTCACACTGTACATCCTGAAGCCATAAGGCAAAACAGGTGATAAGCTGAAAGAAAAGAGAAAGAAAGGAAAAAAAAAGCTGCAATCACTTTAGACGGAGAGACTTCATTTATCCTATAAAGCTAGAATTTCCCAAATTTCTAACACAACTCAAAAGACAGTTAGCAGTTTTCAGAAGATACATGAGCCATGCAGTTTCAGCACAGCAAAACCAACGAATGGAGCAGGGGAATTGATTTGGGTTAACTAGGTGTTCTATTTGTTAAGGTTAATTTTCCACTTTTGTGTGACTATAGAGACGCTTTCCTGGCGTAAGGAATAAGGTGGCTCGAGGGTGCTGCCGCTAGCACCCGTGCTAGTTTAGGCTAGCGTAGTAAATATGATGTAACATGCAGTTTCACTGCAGTGTGTTTTTCTTAGTTTATGAAGATCGGAGCTAGGTTAACCATAAGACTACCATGCATTTGGTTTTTCATACTTGTAAAACAAATTATTTAGACCAAGTCTAAATTTGTGATGAATTAGACCACACTGATGGAATGAAATGAACACCACATCCTGTGGCAGCATCCCACTAAGGGGAAGTATCTACCACATCTGAGAAACCAGGCATTGGGTCTGCCTGCCCCATTTGCTGTTGGGCAAAGGACCGAACAGATCTCAGAACCCAACTGACAGTCTTTGCTGGATTCCAGCTGTGTCACAGAGGATGGTGAGATAAGTTCATATGCAAGAAGATTTATTAGTGGGGTCTGCAGCTGGTGGCATACATTGGTTCTAACAATGAAAGATACTTTTGGTGAAAAAGAAATACAAAACAGGAGAGAGAGAAGAAAGAATGAAATAGGAAAACTCCCCCATTGCTAGCCAGAGCAGTGACGAGGGTCCCAGACAACATTCTCCTCTGGGAAGCTCTCTCCAGGACAGCAAGTGGCAATGATGAAGACGATGAGGATGACCATTTTTCCTGTGCATCTCCTTGAGTACTATGTACTTTTCATCAGGACCTGCTCAATCTCCCTACTGGTTATTCCTTCTTGGGACACTATTAGCACTAGCTGGAGGACACTGTTTTGGTATCAGTGTTGTATAGTAGTTGGCTGTTAAATTTCAGTGCACATGTATGGTTAAGTAACATTTATTCAGAATTTAAGAAGACTTATCTCTTTTTGTGCCCTATGCTTAGTCTTCTCTAGCGTAAACTAGTATCTGTAAAACAAGAAGCAAAGGAGAAGGGGAAAAGAGGAACTATTCTTGCGCCAGCATCAATTGCTTCCCTCTCCCTGCCATAATATCAGGGTTCACAAGTATGAGGCCATGAAATCAAAATAACAGCATGGGACTACAGGGGAAACAGTCGCAGAGGCTCTGGACAAACACTGTTACAGCAGTTTGCATGAAAGGTTACACAGCTGCAGACAGCAGGCCCACAGGATTACCGATAATAAGGCACTTCAGGCATTGTGTAACAACACAAATGAACAAGACACGAAGGACAAGTTACTATCCATGCACATCTCAGCAGCAGTTGCACCAAATATGCAATTCTATAAAGCAGATAAGATGTAGTTTCTGACTAAACATTTCCTGGAATTATTTTGCTTATGAATAACACGAAAATCACAAAGCTTTTAACAATGCCAATGCTAAACTAATTTTCTTAATTCTCAAACTAAAATTCAGTTAACATCTGGAAGACAATTTCCCCTATTCTCATGGGCATGTGCTATACCAATGGGTGATACCACCTCCATCTTCCACAGTACCAATTCCAAAACAGCATCACCGACTATCACCATGGTATTAAACTTCTTGAACAAGCATCCATATAGGGCCTTTTGGGGACCACATGTCTCTCCCCTTGTGAGCTCCTCCCTGCCCAAGAGAAAGGCAGAAGTACAGTAGGAAGAGGTCAGGCTGCGGAAACTAGTGCTCAAGACCAGCATATCTATTTTGGGATAGGCTAAATGAAAAAAACTATATACCGTTAAGTGCTACCCTATCACCCTGGCTGATGTCTGATATACATATGGTGCGTGTTGGTAGACAGCTGGAGTCACAAACAGGTCAAGCACAGGTGCAAACACACACACACACAGAGCTGTAAAGCCTAGCTTGAAAGAAGAAAAGTATCTTTTCTTAGAAGTTTCTCTTTTCTTCCAATATTGCATTGAAACAGACTAGACACGCTGCTCAAATGGGATTTGAAATTACTGACCTCCAGTTTCCTTCGAGCCTCCTCCTGTTCTTGTTTCTCCCTGGCCATTCTTTGTGCTCTCTCAGCTTCTGCCTTCCTTCGGTCTTCCTGCTCTTTTTCCTTGGCTAGGTTTTCAAAGTTAGCTCGGATGCTGCTTGTTTTATTAGCAACTGTAACATTTAAAAAAATGAAAGTCAAATCTTGTTCTTTAAGGTTTTGTACGAAGGTAGCCTGGAATGAGTTTTTGGTACAAATTTCCACTACAATTGAACATGTTTCTGCTTTTCTGCTCTCTGAGCTCACAGGCCATTTAGGAAAGTCTTTCCATCCCTCTCTCTCCCTCTCCCCTTCCAAGTCCAAACCTCTTGTGCACCACATTTCTCCTACACAAAAACTTCCGCAGCACTTCTCCCTCTGTTCTCCACTCCGATGCTTTTTGTTCTCCCACCCTCAACTCTGACGACGCTCAAGTTAAAAAAAAAAAAAAAAAAAACAAAAAAAACAACCACCAAAACCCAACCAACCAAAACAACCTCTAGAGGAAGGAGGGAAAGAGTAGTGGAGGTTGCTAGAGACCTGCAAACACAGCAGTTTCCTCTAGATGATTCTTACTCAGCACTACAACATCAACAGTAATATCCTGGGCTTCTGAATGTTATCACCTCCAAAGAAAGGATTTGGGGCCAATGCCTTACCAGCTTCTATTGGCTTGGTCTTCTGATAAGTTGATGCTGGTTTCTCAATATCTTCAAAAGTTGCTGCATTCTATAAGTAAGGAGAAAAAGATGCATTTAAACAACACAAATTCAAGAAGACATTCAGACAGCTTCAATCTGTGACATTTTATTGTGATATTGTCCCTATGGTATTTTTTCAGAACACCAAAACAAAATCAGGAAGAATCAAAACTTGACAAATGGAACAATCCTCTCTGTAAGTCAAACTACGTAAGAATTAATCTTCAGGGACAGGTTTAAACACGTTAAAATCCTATCAATTAAAAAAATATGTAGTTTATGAGCAGATGACTCATCAGAACTAAAAATGAGGCAATATGCTAAACATTTATTGTGTAGCTGTTGCTGGTCTAATCCACATTGTGCAGGATTTCTACCAAGGTAAAAGCATCCAGTTGCCTTAAAGAAGCAGATATAGTGAAAACAGAGGAAGTATTTTGAGAACAGTATTCAAAATACAAGGGGTTTTTTAAATGAATGGTCTTGAGTTCTGAAGCCACAAGTAAAAAAAATCCTACAGACTTTCAAACTCCTCTACTTTCTCGCTTTCAAATGCCCTACATAAAGCTGAGAATAAATTTATTCAGTAGATAAATCTCAGTGAGGACTTTTTAATCTTCTAGCTTTTTTAATTTAAAAATGGAGAGGTAGAAAGGGGGTATTGGCTGCCCTATCTTTCACTGTTACAGAATACTAAAACAAATTCTCCTAAAGAGAAAGTCCCTGACAATCAAAGTGGGCAAAGTTGGCAGATATCAGACACCTATTTTAAGCAGTCTACTAAAAGGATATCCTCAAAATATAAGGCATTAGCTAGTTGTTAGAAGACATGACTGAAATTGTGGAATTAATGGATTTTCTCATTATTTCATATAAATTTTGCTATTCTTTCATTTCCATGCTTCAGTTTTACTTAAATATACATACACCGCACATATATACACACATACACGTGCCTATAAAATTGCTTTTTAATGATTTCAAAAGGCACAGAAGCTACTGTTAGACTGGAGAAGTACCCAGAAATAAAGCTCTAACCAGACTACTTTGTATCCCTACAGACTATTCAAGTCATGGCTCTTCTAAGCAACTTACCTTATCCATTCGATCTTTCTGTACACCATACTTCCCACCAAATCCTTTCGAATAATCTAAAAGCAGGATAAAACGGTTAGAGTAGGGAGTTTGTTGTCCCGCCCATTTTTCTGCCAAATGCAAACAGCCATTTCAAATGCAAATAGCCATTTCAGCTGCATGCAGAGATACAGTGACAGCCGCCAAAGAAAATGCAATTTGGGGTTTGATGCAGAAAGAATACATAACGGCAAGAGCCTTCAGGTACACCAGCAGATGACAGATTGTGGGCCACATGCATTTTTTGAGTAAACATTAAGCTGAGGACTGATAAGGTATTAAGCGAGGAATAAGGGATGAGCCCTTCTAATGCATCACTTCTGTAACACAGCCTTTCACAGCACCAATTCTTAGCTCTCTGCAGTAATCGTGTAACCTAAGCCATTTTGCTTTGCTCAAAGGAGCGATATCCAGTCTTCGGTGACCACAGAGGTGTTTTGGTTTTTTTTTTTTTCTTTAACATGGTAAATTCTATTAATGGCAGGAAAATATAATAAATTTCTTATTCCAGTGGATTTGGTCGCGATACTCAACTGATGAACATTAAAGTCATTGGTAATAACTCCTGCTCTACATGTGGAAAGGGGCAATTCCACAAGACAGCACGAGCCTG
Source organism: Aramus guarauna (assembly GCA_013400195.1). Classification (NCBI taxonomy): domain Eukaryota; kingdom Metazoa; phylum Chordata; class Aves; order Gruiformes; family Aramidae; genus Aramus; species Aramus guarauna. Next base: position 1,055,907 of record VXBL01008827.1, read on the forward strand.
CAACAACTCACCACCACAGAAACGGGGTGGCCATGCTATTCCACCCCTGAGCTGCACTCTCTTACTCTCACCTGATGCTGACTCTAGCACTTGTTATACTCCAAAAAGTCAGTTTAACTCACTAGTGGCATTAACAAGAAAAACAACAAACCAACCCTAACAAGAGTAGCTTTCTGCTCTTTCTAGTGAGTTGTTGTCAGAGAAATGTCTGACAAGCACCAGAGCCAGCGCAACAGAAGCAGCAAGAGCGTGTGGCTGGAAAAACACCTCTTTCTGGTGGCAGTGAGCTGCAGGAACGTGCCCTGAGACTCTGTAGATGGACAGGCTTTCCTACACGTCCCTGGAATACAAGTACAGTTACTCTTTCTCCTCTCGGCCCCAAAACCACTTGGGTCCCCTAGCCAGCTATTTTAGTGTTTGTACTTGGGCGCTGCTTAAGGCACATCCGATGCTCTAAAAAGTTTTGATTTGTGTCACTGTAGCACAGAAAAATATTGACTATCAGAATGAACAACCTCATTTTCTTCAGCTTTGTATGTATTTTCAGCCAGAATAAATATACTACACTTACATTTTCCTGATCCAGACTTCTCACTTTAAGATAACGGAAAACCAGGAATTCATGGTTTGTACCCCAACTATTTCACAATGAATAAAGAGAGCATTATAACAGTATTTGCTCACCCAAGAACCACAGACATTCCCTACTTCTTGTTTTAAAGACTACAATCAGTTTAAAATGATCTTGCCATAACCCATTGCTTGTTAATGGTTACATGCATGGTCCTTGTCTGAGTATTTTTCCACCAATTTATCCAGGCAAAACTTCATATTTAGACTCTAAAACTGGTAAGCACGACGTCATTAACATCATTCTAGTAACACTAGACATACTAATGTCGTTATTATCACACTGTATGTATAGCTACTAACTAAATGCACACTGTTGTAGAGCTGTTAACTAAACATCAGATACCTGTTTCCTGAATACAGGCTTGCTTTATGTAACATTTTAAGAATAAAATGGAAGAACATTGCTAGATCATGTAGGAATAGAAGCGCAAGAAAAGTGTCTGCACATTACTAGCATCAATCTACTCAGACAACTATTTAAGACTGTGTGAGAAGTGGCTGCACTGTTAAGAAAGTAACAAGTGAAAACGGTGCCTTGTTGAGATTCATGCTTGGCTAGTTTCTCCTTGTAATCAAACCCCACAGCAGATGGGTCCTGCCTTTCTGTCTGTACACCAAATTTCCCTCCGAAACCACTCTTATAGTCTGAAAAAGCCACATGTAATAAATTAAAATGAAGGGAGGAAAATAAAGAAGTTTAGTCACAGACACTCAAAATAATTTTGCAGTATTTCTCAATTATGATTAATTTTGGACGGTGGAAAAAAATATCTCAGTACACTTTTGTATGAGTAAATTCAAAAGAAGTTTCCACTTGAGATTAGGAAGAAGTCAACATGATTTATCAGACATAAGAACACCACTCTGAAGTCACAGAAAAAAAGCACTTCTCAACATTTTTCATACATACTGCATAATGCACTTGCATTTGATCAACATTATGAACATAAAGACATATAGTTCATTCACTAAAACAACACATCATACAAAAGGATACAAGAAAATAAAATTAGCTTCTTTTATCAGTGTGGTTAACATTAGTACACTACAGATCTGACTTCTAAAGAGGTGTTAAGATAGGGTCCACAGAGACTATCTGCCAGATATTCCTACACAGCATTGTTTAAAGGCAGAAGGAATATTCCTGCTGCCGCACAGCTTGAGGAAAGAAAGCTCTCAGCTAAGAGCTATGACCACTCTCTACTGCTGCCTTAGAACAGCCATTTTTAATATATGGTATAAAATGAGGGCACAAAGGGGGGAAAAAAAAAAAAAAAAAAAAAAGCTTCAGGTAATTAACTGGAGCATCCAACAGAACAAAATTCTGAGGATCATTTTTAATTTCTTTAATTAAAAAAAAAACAAATTACATTTAAGTTGAGAGTTGTGACAGGCAGAGGGCTGGGGAGCAGTTGTTATTTCGCAACTTTTCTACTGGGTACCAGTATTTCATGGGAATAGGTGCCTCACAGGCCATGAGAAAAGGACAGCATTAGATGTTAGATTTCTTCTGCATTAAAATAGGGGTATACATAACAGAAACCCAAAAAGGGAGATTATTTGTGGAAAGTACAAAGAAACTGCTAATTTGTGCTTTGCACAACTCAACTGAAAAAGGAAAAAAAATATAATCCAGGCTACCTGCAGACTCATAAAGCTTCTCCAATGAGAACTTATGACAAAGTCTGAACTTCCAGGGGCTCAGTATCAGTGTGTTAAACCTGCTTTGCAGACACCAGTACAACCAACACACAGCAACCATTCAAACACAAAGAAAGGAGACTCGTGTCAGCTACTGTAAGGCTGTGGCCAAAGATACCAGAAAGAATGGCAAAGAATTGTGAACTGATATACCTTTCTGGGATTCGTGCAGCTGCACTTTCTCCTGGTGATCCCAGCCAAGCGCACATTTGTCTTGTCTGTCTGTCTGCACTCCAAACTTGCCTCCAAACCCCTTTACATAATCTGTATGCATGAAGTTTCAGAAAACATTATTGCAGTTTATGACTGTAAAGAGTATTTAATAAAAAAACCAGTAACATGTTATGGGCTAAGCCATCAATGATACAATCTTTCACTCTTGTTCCCCCTGCTACACTACCTCAACAGAGGGGAAGGATGCCCGTTCAGTAACTCTGATCACGATGCAAGAGGCACCACAAATCCAGTGAAGGTTACAGCATACAGACTCAGTAACATTCAAAGATTTGAAGAACCTGATGCGCTTTCCACCTAAAGCCACATAACACACGTACATATGTGCACAACGTAGATATATAAATAATGCAGGAATTGATACTGCCTCTGAACACCACAGATCTGTGCAATTCCATGTTTCTTTCAAGAACATCCATAGGGACCTAAGGCCCCTTGGAAATCAGACTGTGATACTCAAGGACAGTTTACAATGCCTTCCTTTTCATTTAAGGGAAATAAAAATCTGCATACACAAAGGACAAACACACATTTACCACAAAAAAAAAACTAAACCACAAACAATTTTTTTTCCCCGGGTTTAAAAGGCTGATTGATTTGAACTAGTATTTTTAAATAAGATAATAAAAACCTTTCTGTGATTCATGTTTTTCCGTTTTGCCTTGATACTCAAAGCCAACAGCACTTTTGTCCACTTTGTCCTTGTCAACACCATATTTACCACCAAAGCCCTTGGAATAATCTAGAGATAAGAGTGAAGAATTTTGTTTGTAAGTGTTCAATAACAAAATATTACCTTGACAAATTGTGATAATCAGACCCACTAACATTACATTATGTATTAAAAGAAGCACTGACATCCCTGTTTAATCTTGATTCCCAACACTGAAGTCATAAATTCTTCAGAATGCATTCTCTCAGGATGGAAAATAAAATAGTCTGTCGTTCAACTGCTGGGCAATATCAGCAATTCTGCTACTTGACTCCTTGATAAAATTCTTAAGACACTTATAGCAAAGTGAACTTCAAAATCCATGTCAGCAACAGTCTGGATGCTTTTAAACAAACACCCCCTTCTTCTCTTTAGAAGTTCTAGATCGCAAACATCTCTTTGAGATAAACAAAAAACAGATGGCAAAAATGTCAAACTTTTCCAATAAAATGGTCGATTTTTGATCAGATATGCCTGGAAACCTGATTAGCAACACAATTCTAAACACATCTAACTGATAAATGTTTTAATCTACAAACAGCTGATTCTTTTAGAAACACTTCTGTTATGGTTAAACTGCTTATAGTCCCAGTACTGTAATCTACAGCTTTTCAAAAAAGTTGCAAAAACCCTGCAGACAAACCTGCGTGCCCTGCTTCCAAAGTAACAGCAGTTGGATCGTCACTTAAACCCAGTCAGAATCTATGTTTTAAGTTTCTTTTTTCAGAAGTCAAAGTTTTCAGCAACATAAATTTTACTCAGCATTAACTTTCAGCAGGTTAGGAGTGCAACAGATGTAAGAAATCAGTAGTTTAGAACACTGCCCACTACATCAGAGCACGAACCCACCAACACAAGTGTCTACTCACCCTTCTGTGACTCGTGTTTCTCAGTTTTACCCTGGTAATCAAACCCCACTGCACTCTTGTCCACTCTGTCAGCCTGTACTCCGTATTTTCCACCAAAACCACTTGAGTAGTCTGCATTGAGAGTAAAGCATGATAAAAATTAAATGAAGAATCTTTTAATGGAAACATAATATGCTAGCAATTGAGGGGGGGAAAGGGTTATTTCAGAACTGAAATATTACTCTTTAGCACACAAAATTAAGTTTGATTTTAAATGCAGAAAATAAAATGGGCAACAGTCCTATAGTTTATGATGGTTCCTCTTAAAACTACTCCCTGTTTCCAGGGAGTAGGGTGCAATATAGCAAAGAAGGACTCCCAGTCTTTCTAGACTGTCCTGGAAACTCACTTCTAAAAGAAAAGTAAGACTCACAATGACACACTACTTCCTTGTCTTAAAACCTCATCAAGTCATGAAATTGCTTTGAAATTCATTTTTTCATCTTCCCTTCTACCCAAACCACTTAACATGTAATTCATTTAGAACGTCACGTGGAGGCCTCACGTGGTCTTTTACAAACAGTAAAAGAATAGAGATCTAGTCTATTATTTATAAAAAAAAAAGTGTGTCTGCAGAGGTGACCACCTCACCACTTTACCTTTTTGGGAGGCATGCTTCTCCGTTTTCCCCTGATATTCAAACCCAACCGCTGACTGGAAGAGAAAGAAAATTGCATGTGTGACAAAGAATTAGATATTAGTAGAAAAATTGCATGCACTTCAGTAGGAAACAGCATGGAAAGTTTCTGTGTCTTTCCACGCTGCTCTGAACCTTCTTGATTGGGAGCATAAATACCTACTTAACGTATAGGCCACATTCATTTACATGATAATTTAGTGCATGCATTCATGGCAAGGGTTTTTGTCATCCCTTGCCAAAGCAAATCGTACTAGCAACATACTCTAGTCTTGCCAGGTTCAGCAATTCAGTACAGCAGGAATTCAGCATTACCATGCAGGAGTTGTTACACAGTCCTGGAACAGGACGCCAGTTATCCTGCCCAGTAGCTCCTGTTGCAATACAGGACAAACCATCCCTAAATCCCTCCTTCTGTAGCATTCACGCTGATTTTATCCTCATCAAAGAATACAGCCTGGCTAAAAGGCATATTCTAACATCTCTTTTCAGTTTTCTTTTCAACTCACCTCAATTTCCCAAAAGGGCTTTTTTTCTATTTTGCTTTAAACAGAAATTTATCTCCATGGCAGTCAGTATTAGTTTACTGCTAAACTTCAAATACAGCAGGAAGAGCAGACCACACCAGTATTTTAAGATACTGGAATTTTTCAGCTGTACGTACAAAACGAGAAACTCAACTACTGTAAGTAGCTGTAGTATGAGATGAAATTGCTTACCTGGTCAACTCTATCGGTTTGTACTCCAAACTTGCCACCAAACCCTTTCACTGAATCCACTTGGGAGCAATGCTTAGAAAGTTTGGATTGATATTCATGTCCAACAGCTGACTAAAAGAAAATGGAAAGTTCAGAAACAACCAGCACTTCTATACAGGTCTGTACGTAAGAGAAAACACTGCACTGAGTAACTTGAGGATAAGTTTGGTTATACAGGCATCACTGTCTCTCTTCCTATTGCAACTAACTTCCTTGGAAGATGCTACTCACTTGAGAAGTCTTTACAAGACTTTTACTTCAAAAGCACAGGAATGAAAACAAGAAAGATACAGACAGAGTCTGGATGGTGTTCATGCAGAAATTAAAATAAGGATTAGTTCCAGATAAAAGACACAGCCTTGTATTTAGGCACATAGCTACAGATCTGTTTTAGCTGATATTAGATTGCAACCAAATACAACTACAGCTAGGTTTTCCATTGACGTTCTTTTAGGGAGGCACCCTGATCTTCTGTATAAATCAAAATGAGGCATCTTCTCTCTGTACTTTCTCCTCACTTGCAAAATGGCATCACACCATGGAGCCACGCATCCACATCAAGAGAGAGCTCCCCATGCCAAAGGTGTGCCAGCCCCACAGTCGCCAATTTGAGCCTGTCCCTGGAACTCGAGCTGAACGCAGCAAGCCAAGGCACAGGTATATCACACTGTGACTGGCTTCAGGTGAGACACAAGGATATGTAATTACACACCCGAAAGGACATCCAGACAGCGTTTGCTAGTGTTACACTAATCTAGTGTTAGGATACCCTTCCAGATCCTGGAATTGTTGCTAGAGCCTAGCACCTTGAGGGGTGCTACATAACACAGACAAAAAGATGGGGTTTTTTCCCTTGTCCAGTGCAAACACTGAGCGCCAGCCAGAGCAACTTGCCATTTGCCACGTTAACATTTGAGTTCTGCTCAAATCGTACAATTCCCATCAGAGGCAGAAAGAGATGACCTTCTAACCTGCCGCACACAGCCGTGCCCAGACTGAGAGGCTGTACCCCATGCCAAGCACCTCTCCTGACTCACCACCACCACTCCTGACCCCACCTGCAGCACCGCGGGCCCCAGAGCCGGTCCCCGTGCACGGGGCAGTCGGCATCTGCGGCTGCAGCAGAGCAGCCTCCAAGCAGCTGCCCCAAGCTCCGACCTTTGAGGAATGAGAAACTGCTTATCTCGTACCAGCAGCAGACAGCTGAACCGAGGTAAATTAATTTGAGGACAGAAGGTGTCTAGAAACTGTAAGTAACTTGGCTTTTACAGGTGCTGGGGGGAACATTCACAGCACTTCAGAAAGCAAAACATTACTGCACATAAGGGCTGAATTAATTGTCAGGTAACAGAACGTGCATGTCAATAATAGGACACTACCTTAACTTCTAAGCAATATAAAAGCTCTTTTCTTTTCCTGACTGAAACAGCCATGCTTTTGCTCATTTTGCAGGTGTTCTGTAGTAGAGTAACTGTTAAATGTGACAGAAAAGGCTCCCATCACATTTATGGAAGACATGAAGCTCTGGAAATCCTAGATTTTATGTGGTTTTACATGATTCCTCTTTCGTTATACCCATTGAGGTAGGTAAGGTTTAAGAATGTTTTCCTCTTTACGTGGTACCAGAACTTTTGGCACTGCATCAAATACCAAGCATTACAACATACTCCTTTTAAGAAAAGCCTTGGAAAAAGGTTTTTCTTGGAAATCTGTTTCAGTAAATTGCCCTCATAATTCCTCAGCACAATACTCTGCTACATTTTGCATCAGTTATGGAGGTCTGGCATATCAAATGATGTAACCATTCATTTTGAGTCAGCATCAAGGTTTCGTCCTAAATGCAGCAAAAACCTGTACCATGGACAACACCGCAGTAACATCCATTTACTTTGGGTGACTCCAGCCTTAATAGAAGCAAACTGGAACAGAGCCACAGATACCTGTGAAGGAGAGGTCTCAAGGCTTATGTTTTAAAACTATAGATATAAGGAAGAAAGCTTTATTAAAAAAAATTAGTTATGAACATCTCCTGCCACCAGTATCAGTCAGATGGGCATGATCATCATGTTTTTCCTGATGATTAATTCTGGCCTACAGGGAAGAGTACTCACTTTTGTTTCTTTTTTCCCCATGGACGCAGGCAAGGGATAAACTGCTGACACTAGAAAGCTACTAACAGGCCCAGTGGTTGAATTCCTCAGCAATTCCTTTCCCAGATTCAAAGGTTAGGTTAGCCTATTTCAAAGGCCCACTGAGAATTATACAGCAATTTACTCTGGGATATAGGAATCCAGCAAAAATTTAAGGCTGTCAAATTACTAGAAATCCAGAAAGTAACTAAACTAAGAAAATAAAATCATTCTTATTCAGGAAACAGTCTGGCTGTTATTTTAACAGAGTACATGAAAGAAACTAGGCAGAAGTTGATATGCCCATCTAATTATCACATGGCTAATGGAATTACCTTAAGAATCATCATTTCTTTTGTTAATGGAGTGTAACTTAAACAGCCATCAAATCCTTATGTAAAACATTACTATCTGACTGAAGTACAATGATTTTTTTAAATACTTGTATTACTTGCCACTGTTCACAATTTACCACTGTTTAACAGAGCTGCTCTCTAATTTAAAGTCAGCAGCACACCCTTTTCGTCATTCTTTGGCAACCTCTACATGCATAGAAAAGCTGGCACAAGACTGAAAAAAAAAAAAAGAACCCTGGATTTATTCATGCATGAAGTACTTTGTTAATTTAGGAATATACATTTAGAAACTTGAATCTTGACTCCAGGGGAATCCACTTGGGACAAGAGCATGCAGACCTGCTGCAAAGACAGAGCAAGCATCAGACAAAAACACGTGGGGCCACTGCACATCACAGATTCCGAATTCACCACCTGAAATACTTGTTCCTAATGCTTCATGTGCTTTAGTTCAGTTCTTTCTGGAAAAACATCTTGATTTAATTGGGGAGCAGAGCATGATGGCCTGACAGACTGGGTAGTGGTGGTTACAAGTGTCCTTGTTAGAGCACTGTAAGAGTAATGCTTCCGCCATCAAAATGAACCACTGCTGTACATAGCTTATACCATGATCTGCGCATCTACATCTCCAAATCTAGCAAAGTTGGAACAATTTTGCATCTTCAAGAAGCTTTACTCACACATATGGCTGTGCAAGCCGCAAGCAAGGCAAGGCAAGGCTTACATTATCATCCCAGGGAAGCATTCATACTTACTTTATCCATGCGATCTTGTTCAACGCCAAATTTCCCTCCATAGCCATGGGAAGCTTTTGGGCCTGTTTCAAGCTCCTTCTCTTTGAGGTTCTGGTGTTCTTGGAATACATTCTCTCTCAGCTGATGAATACTTTAAAGACAGATAATTAAGCAGCAAGTTTTACTAAGAAAGTTTCAGAAGATATCTTCAAAAACATGCAAAATAAAAAGATGATAAAAATATAATCTTAATTACAAGTTGGACAACTTGTATTTTTCAAGCCCTTCCCATTTTTTCAGTGCATAAAGCTCTTCATCATATCCTCAAAACTAGAATTTATTCCACTGCAAAACACTGTCTGAAAAAAAAAAAAACAACAACCAAACCAAACCCCAAACCAAAATGAAAGTGTTGGTTTTAAGACTAACAGGGCAGAGTATTTTGCTATTTGAACAATCAATTACCCAGGATTTATAAGTGCCTGAAACATATTTTCTTCTTCTCATGTCCTAATTTAAGTTCTTTCCAATGCTTTTTATTTAGATGGCAACTTTTCAGAATAGGGATCATCTCTTATCATACAGTCCCTATGGTAACGGGACTCTAATTCTAACTGAGCATTTTGGACACAGCTGTAATGCAAAACAGGGATGCAAGGAAATGTGCACCTCCTCTTCCCCAAGTGTTCCCTTGCAACATGCAGGCATTGAGTTTACGGTAGTGTGGGCTACATACAAGGAGAAACCTAGATGGTAAGCTGTACCTTAAAACACTTCCCACCTGAATGTAAAGCTTACTCAGGCGTAACTCAGCCAGCAGGCGTCCCCACTGCACGCTGAATAGGGCTGAGTTAAACTGATCCCTGAAGTAAGCCACATAGTTCAGTCTCTCTCCCTTTGCAACACTGGTAGCATTTATTCTTTGCTTTATACCACGAGGGTTGATGCCTCAGAAACACACAAGCAAAACCAAAATGAATATCACAATCACAGATTTCCTAAAACTGCTTTAAAGTTAAGTCTTAGACACTTTTCATAAGGACAAGGTTCAGAAGATAAATTGTTGCGCTCTCGCACAGCCCTTCGTGACGCATTTATTTGCTTTTCTGCCAGAGGGCTCAATTTATTACTTTGCCAGAATTTTTATGAGTCTGGTAGCAGTTTTCTAAACAAAGCCTAAGAATTAAGGGACCAAATGTACCATTAAAGTACCAAACTGAAGCTGCTCAGATCACCCAACACAAACTTCTCCCCTGGCTGTATTGGCTCTTGCACAAAAACAGAACAAAGAAACAAACTTTCCAGACACAAAGAGGCAGGAAAAGTAACATTTCCAGTTCCAAAGAAAGATTTAAGAGTCCCTACACCACAGTGGTGATCTTAAGTTCAGATCTGAAGATACTGACATATTTGAAAGACCAGAAATCTGGCAAATAATCAATCTTCTACGGAGACTCTTGTTTTAATTATGAAGATACAAGTAACCGAGAACATGAGCTGATTAAAAGTCACCTGGGATTGTGACTATTAATAAATTTCAAAAGAGAGCTGCTTTACTTGATGTGCTCTTGATGGCCGGATCCTTTCACAGTTTTAGCTCCCCAGCGCTGTTCTTTCTCACTCACGTCATTCTGCAAAGGACACACATAAAAAAGGTTAAAACCCCAAAGACATTACTAGTTATCTGCACTTTAGAGCTCATAGCAAAAGCCTTCAGCAGTCGGTGAGATCAGAAGAGTTAGAAAAACAGCTACTACCACCCTCCCTTCTCTTCTGCTGTGAGCCCTGTGCTTTATCCCTTGCCGAAATGCATGGAGCCCACGTTCAGCCCCAAGACGCTGATTTCTTGACAGAAATCTCTTCCATACAAACTGCCCTGCAGTACCCAGCCGAGACAACGTTAATTTTTGTTAATCTCTCAGAGGCACAACCCCCCAGTTCTTCCTCCTTTCCAGGAACACCCTCCTATCAGTTTATTTTGCTGAGACATAGCCCCCGCCCTACAGAATTACTCTTTAACATGTTACATAATGCACCTGTGCTGAATCAGCAAAATTCAAAAGCCATACCACAAAATCAGGATCCGTCTCCCAGTCATCGGCTCCGTCATCCTGATTGACAGAAATGGTGTGGCCTGCAGTAGCCTTCCACATCTGCAACACCATCAGAAGAAGCACTGTCACACACTCATTACACGTCAACTCATTTTATATCACGTATAAGCTGATGGAGACACAACCCAAAATCCCCAATAAAATATGTTTTGTTTGACCACACAGAAAAGCTATATTTACAGTGAAAGTAGATTGGACCATTTGCTCTCAGGCTGTCTTCTCAAGCTGATTTTAATTTTCCTTTTGGCACTGCAAAAGGGTTAGGAGCAATCAATCACTGACGTGATTTCAAAGAGAACAAGGAAGTCTTTCCTTGCCCAAATTAATATGTGCCGTGTCTTCATTCACTGCACCGAAAGACTTCTCTTCAAAGAGGTCTCCAAACCAACACCCACTTCCAAAGACCATCACTAATTCTAGATCCCATGCGCATATTTAAGGTATAAGAATAGTTGTTTTTTTCCCAGCCATTACTAATGATGAGTAGGGTATTGTTTATTAGGCAGTACAAACTACGTGTTTCCTCTGTTGTGTAATGAGTTTCAGCATTATGAAAGAAATCCAAACAACTGTAAGAATTTGCATGCAATCTAGACATTAGTCCATCTACCTGCAAAAGCAGAATACCCAAGTTACTGCGTTTCTCAGATAATCCCTTGTGAAACACATACACAAACTCAAGTGTCTTGTCTGGCTTTCAGGAGGAACAGAGGGCGAGTGCTGGAGTACTGACAGCAGGAAGCAAAACTCATAAAAAGGCAAGCAATAACATCTAGAAACAACACTCAATGCTTTTGAGCCACAAATTATTTGGGGAGTCTCACTTTCTGGAAACCTTACCCCTGTGGAGTATCAAGTTGGACACTTTTAATTAACACTTTGGAATGTGGCTAGGGAGCAGAATACCTGACCGGCTCGGTGCTAGTGGCTGTATTTTATACCCTTTATTCTAGGTAAATCAAAACAAATTCTAAAAAGCAAAACAAAAGCAACAAAAAAAGCCTTCTGTTCTCCCAGCTTTTTCAGGTACACGAGTCAAAGGAAGGCTTTCTTCCCTTCATCGCTATTCCACTAGAGTTCAGTTCTTTAACGTACCATCATTCTGTCCACTCACCTTCATCCTTCTAATTAAGAATAGATTATAAGGATGATTATCTTAGACTATTTCATTCACACAAGCATAATCCAGTAGGTGGAATGAAAACTTCCTTTTCAACACATAACTACAAATCCACAGGTAAAGTGCACAGAGAAAAACACCACCACTTGCTCTACAGCCTGAAAGAATAAACCGATGAGCCAGTTTTACGGAGCACTTCAGAAATTTCAGAAACAAGAACGAGAACAACTGAAAAACTGATTGTCAAACACCAAGGCAGCAAGCGACAGAGTGGCCTGGAAGGAAGGCGTAAGAGCAGATAACATCCTGACCAAGTAGTACTATGTTTCCCCTTCTCCTTCTGCAGCTCTCCCATCTCCAAATTCCTTTAGCAACTGAGGAACTAGCATTTATTAAATTACTTGATATCCAGAAAACTTATGAGATTACGCATTTATAATAAAAACTGTCAGAAAGCAGAACTTAACCAGCTCAGTAGAAAAATGCATTGTGGGGTCCAGGTTCTAGCTTTGTTAACCACAAACTACGGTCACTCCTAAAAGGGACAGCTTGCATCCCTCCCTCCGTGCTCCACCATGCTGCACAAGTCCTTTAGAAACAGAATTCAGGTGACAAGAACTGGAGTGCAGGTACAGTATGCACAGGGTTACTCTATACATTTTGTGCAAAACGCAACCTTCTTCCCCAAGCACTTGGTTCATGCATTCACTTGATTGCTTTGTTTTGCTTTGGGCATTCAGATGTGCTTGGGCATTTAAAAGCTCGGGCTAGATCCTGGTCTGGATTTGCTTTCTCCTCAAATTCTTCCAAGTGAAAACAAAGGAAGGAAAGATTTCATATGCATACCCTTACAAAATCCAGAATCCACCATGTTTCTTCCTAAATTACGCACGTAAACGCCAACATTTTTGCACACTTCGAGCCTCCATTCCATAAGGTGAATTACTAAAGGGAGCAAAGCAGCCCAGTAACGAGGGATCTCAGTCAAGACCTCTGATTGCTGGTGGAGAAGCTCACAGGAATAAGTCCGGTTTCCGCAGCAGCTTGCTATTCTAGCATCTCTTCCAAAGCAGAATGGGGAGAAACATGATCTATTTATGAGTCACTGACTCACATGGTCAAATTTCTGAAGGAAAAAGAAAACGCTACAGTTCAAACGCAAACTGAGGCTAAATATATGCTCTGAATTCAGCTGGCCAGCTCTGCTCTTTGCTGCTGTTGTGACTAACCAGCGGTCGCAGCATCCTGCCCAGCACCTTCGGGAGCTCCCCTGCTCCCCAGGCCCTACGGACAAACCCCTGGCAGGGAGGGAAGGAGGCAGGGAGGGAAGGAGGGAGGAACAAAGGGGGATGCCGAGGCTTCGAGCCCAGACGTAGCGCTGCAGGTGAAGAGAACCAAGCAGCAGCTCTAGGCCTACGCCAAGGCCTGGCGGGGCACCGTGCGCTCCCCCCGGCCCTGCTGCCTACCGGGGGACCCGCGGTCCGCCCCGGCAGAGTCACGTAAGCCTGGCTCGGCCCTTCCATGGCAGAGGGACCGGCTGCCCGGGGAGGTGAAGGGTTTCTCCCCAGAGCTCCACGGGCAGAGGGCCGGGGAGAAGCCCTTCCCTTCCCTTCCCTTCCCCGCCCCGCACGGCGGCCGGGCCTGCGCCCAGAGACCGCGCCCCCCAGCCCGGCCAGACCCCGGGCACGGCCGGGCCGCCACAGCCCTCCCCCGCCCCAACAAAGCCGTCCGGCCCCGCCGGGGCTCTCCGGTCCGGCAAGAGGGGGAGGGGGCGGAGGGCAACGGGTGTCGCCCGGGGCCGCCCCGCTTTTACCAGAGGGCAAAACGGGACGGGGAAGCCCCCGCGCCCCCTCCCCGCCGCGCTTACGCTGCCGCCCGCCGGCTACCGCCGCCGCCTCCTCCGGCCGCCGCTGCCCTGGCTCCCCGCCGGTGCTTCCCGGGCTGGCGGCGGCTGCTGCTGCTGCAATTTCCGCTTCTCCCGAGCTCCCACTTCCTCTTCCCGCACGGCGGGGCGGCTCCAGGTGGGAGAGAGAGGGAGGGAGGGAGGCAGGGACGGAGACAGACAGACAGACGCCGCGTCCCGCCCCGCCGGGCGGTGCTGCCCCGGCCGGCCCCGGCCACCCGCGACCCCCGGGGCAGTGAGGCACTCGAGAGACTTTAAAAAAAAAAAAAAANAGCAGAATGGGGAGAAACATGATCTATTTATGAGTCACTGACTCACATGGTCAAATTTCTGAAGGAAAAAGAAAACGCTACAGTTCAAACGCAAACTGAGGCTAAATATATGCTCTGAATTCAGCTGGCCAGCTCTGCTCTTTGCTGCTGTTGTGACTAACCAGCGGTCGCAGCATCCTGCCCAGCACCTTCGGGAGCTCCCCTGCTCCCCAGGCCCTACGGACAAACCCCTGGCAGGGAGGGAAGGAGGGAGGGAGGGAAGGAGGGAGGAACAAAGGGGGATGCCGAGGCTTCGAGCCCAGACGTAGCGCTGCAGGTGAAGAGAACCAAGCAGCAGCTCTAGGCCTACGCCAAGGCCTGGCGGGGCACCGTGCGCTCCCCCCGGCCCTGCTGCCTACCGGGGGACCCGCGGTCCGCCCCGGCAGAGTCACGTAAGCCTGGCTCGGCCCTTCCATGGCAGAGGGACCGGCTGCCCGGGGAGGTGAAGGGTTTCTCCCCAGAGCTCCACGGGCAGAGGGCCGGGGAGAAGCCCTTCCCTTCCCTTCCCTTCCNGGGACGGAGACAGACAGACAGACGCCGCGTCCCGCCCCGCCGGGCGGTGCTGCCCCGGCCGGCCCCGGCCACCCGCGACCCCCGGGGCAGTGAGGCACTCGAGAGACTTTAAAAAAAAAAAAAAAAAAAAAAAGGTTATATATTTGAATCTACGGAGTTGCTGCTACTTTCCCTATTTCTTAAAATTGCTGGGGAGAATTAGATGGTGAAGCGCTTACTACTCCAAAAAATGCTCCGTCAGGAGTTGAAAAATGGCTACAGCAGAGTTGGTACAGTGCCGAACTTTAAAAAAAAATCTTAATACTCACTTTTGCACCATCACGTATTAGAAATTGCAACTAGGTCATCTTGAGGGATTTCTGTGCCTCTGTAAGTGGGCAAAAGGTTCACAAGGTATCTGAATTAAACATGCCAAAAGGAAAACAACCCGGTGTTAAAACACAGCCCTAGTCCCTTAAGAGGTGTTTGTTTGCCCACTATTACTTTGTATCGTTTGGAGGAGGGGAAACAGACTAAGGAGTGGCATTTCTAGCGAAAGACATTACAAATAAATATACACAAACTGTAATAAAGGATAAGAAAAAAAAAATGCCAAGTCTTAGCAGGACAGCTACCTCCAAAAGCCAAAAAGTAGTCAGTTGACAGTATAAACAGGCTCAATTATTTTTCTTCTGTGTTAAACACAGGGTGACTTACCCTATAATATGAATATAGCATACTTTATAAATTGGGCTAAACTTACACTTAAGAGGAGGAAGCAGGCTCAGAGGACTTAACCCTTTTGGCATTACTTCTGGCTCCGCTGCTGTGCCCTTTTGGAGGGTCTTCAGCTGTCCCTCTGCTTCCAGGTAGGAATACCAACCACATTCATACACCACTTTTCATCCATCCACTCCTACATGCCATATAAACCCACAGGGTGCTGCTACCTAAATCAGACAATTGCCCTTCCCCCCCCCCCCCCAAAAAAAAAAAGTCACTATTAACAAAAATTAAATTAATAGACTAACTTAAGTTTAAGCAGTGCACCAAACTATGACCCTGAAAATAGAATTACCAAATGAAACACTATCCTGTAAAGGCAAAGTAACTCCTCAGTTTCAATAAAATTACCACCCCTCAAATAGCTCTTCAAACATAACATCGTTAATTTTTATTTACCTGAAATTAATTTTGCTGATTCACACCCCCTCAATCTTTTGCCTACTTAATTCCAAGCATGAATTCTGCTTTGAACTACTTCACATGTGCACTGCTGAGTTTTGGCACGGTAAATCCCTACTGTCCATAAGTCACTGCAAAAGCAACTTCTCATCTTTTAATTCTACATCAGTTTGAAAGGAGAAAGATTAAGTTATAACATCTGGTTTGAGATTCCCTGCCATCTAAACATGCAAAAATTGGAAGCTGAAAGTTCTCTCAGATAATTCTACCATCTCCTTATTGCAGATAAAGCGCATACTTTAATTTTTATAGCACTCTTTCCAACTAAAGCCTTTAAAGACATTTGACAATTTACAAAAAGTTGTCTTTAACAAGCTTTATTTAAAGATTACTGTAACATACCCATCTGCCTTTTGCACATGCACTTGCATGTTTTTCTTTCCGGAGGGGTTTATTAAAATTGAGTGAGACGTGGTTTTCTGCATTTCTCGAGACAGCTTTGCTGTATAATTCAGAAGGAAGTCACCACACAGTTTTGCCAGTTCGTGAAAGCTTTTTCTGTTTTCACTCATTTATTCTAGCTCTCAGGTCAATTCCATTGTTCCGTAACAGTTAAAGTTTTACAGCCTTCAAATAATAAACGTATTTTCACATTTTACAAGTCTATTCCGCGTTGTTTTCACTTTTGAGAAGCGACAATACATGACTTTGAACACCTACTATCACATCAGTGACCAGAAACGTCTATGCAATTTTTTTTCTAAACAGTGAAGTTTAGCTGAACGGTGAGTCAGGATCTCCTTCTGCAGTTTCATTTTAGCTTTTTCTAGAAAGATAGATTCTCTGAAAATATAAAAGACTGCAAATGATCAGATAGCAACTCATATAGACAAGCCAGACAAAGAGATGCGTTATTGAACAATGTTTAAAGCATCAATCACAATATTTCTCCATTCCATGCACTGCACATCCTGCTGTCGATCTAGAGGACATGATGAAATACGCTTCACTACCGCTTCGATTATTCTGTAACTTTGTCCTTCTGTCTTCTCTTCTACACAAGTAATGATTTACAATATATTAAAATGGACATAAACAGCCCTATTGAGACCCGATTTTGTATTGGTTCCCTCGACTCCTACGTCTCTCCCCAAATATTAGCTATGGTCATAATCTCATTTTATTAACAAAGCAACTGTTGCTGCTATATAGAACAGCACTTCAATCCTCATCACATGGACCAGAATACACTGAAACTGTGCGATAGTTTTTGTCACTTTTTTTAAAAGTAAATCATAGCTCTAACTACGACTAGAAGTAGGCAATAAAGCAGTTTTCTTCTGAAAACTGGTCTTCAACAATCTGATTTATGTACGTGAACTTGAACAATTCCAAAGAGAATGTCATACCTAATGGAACATTTTTCTACTGGAGAAAAGTCATCATTTGAAACAAGATCTACAGCAAACAATCATTAAGATGCTTTATTGACAATATCCACTCACCGCAAAAGTATCTGCCTGCATACCATTAGATCTTAGCTTTTCAATAGCGTTTTATTGGCAGTGGAAAATGCATCAGTACTTTATTGAAAGAAAGCAATAAATAATACTGTGATAAAAATAGCTCAAAAGTAGACTGTACATATCGTTACATAATCTGAAAATACACAAAAGATTAATAGAAAAACAGAACAGTAACAATGAATTTCAGTTTTACAAGCAAGTTAAAAGTGGAAAACAAAATAAGAAAAAAGACATGCTATATATATTGTTGCATAATAAATAATGCACCATCTGAACAGATTCTTGCTGGCTTTTTACTACGCCATTTACAAGTGTTGGATACATTTTCTACTCATACAGTCCAAAATGGCTACAACCATCAAAATTAAAGTCCAGACAACTCTTTAGAACAAGTTTACAAAACACAAAGGATGACTTACATAAGAAAAGTAAGGCCTTTATTAGAAGTTGCACTGCTTTAGTTTTCATTGTACCTTCATCTTTCACTACTCGTCTGACATGGGACTGCAGTGCTTCATGATTGGTCCATTAAAACTAGTTTCCCCAACATCTTTCCACAAGTGTTTTCAGTCAAAAAAAAGATCTAGGACAAAAAAAACTCTGTGGCCTGTGAATTACGACCAGGAATTATTAGGAAGTCTATCTTCCTCAGGTAAAGAAAAAAAACAAAAGACAAAAACCAACCACCCACAACAAAATAGTTCTTGGATTATGGCTTGTTTTCAGTCACTGTGAAGATACGCTATACAAATACAGCAGAGAGTGTTATGACCGAGTCAATCACTTCTAAAACGTGTTCCATAGTGTCAGAGTTCTTCCCAGCTTTTAAAACAAGTTCTATTTTAAATAAAGACTAATTCCCAACTACTTGACAAATCCTCTTTGTGGAAAGGTACAGTTCTGAAAAGAAGAACAATCATGTACCATACCTTCTACAACAATGTACGCTTACCTGAAAAAAAGCTGGACTTGTTTTCAGATCTAAGCTAACATTTCCAACAGACAAAATATATACTGCTTGGTGTCATGATACTTTTACAAAGGTATTAAAATCCTTTTCACCTTCAGTTTCATTATTAAAAAACAATGATAATTACAGTAACTGCATAATTTACAAAAACCCTATATTAATTATAGGGACATATACATACAAGCATTACAGTACATTCAGTTGGAAAGACTAAAATTAGAATAAAAAAATCAGCAATGATTTGATTTGTAGACGGAATAGAAACAGAAAAAGTAAGTAACTATATAAATGAGAAGTCACATAAATATAAGAAACATTTAGATTCTAAAATATTTTCTCTATAGTACTCATGAATTTATTTGCTAATTAAAAACTCTGTAATAAAATATCTCAAAGTGTCCATTTAACAAGTATTAACAGGTTAAGGGTTCCAAATGTTCAAAATGCTGCATATCACCGGTAGAAATAGTGTGGGTAAACTGTAAAAACAACAACAAAAAAAACACACAAAAAGAAAGAAAAAACATAAAAAAATTCCATTAGCAGGCTTTTTAAAAACATTCCACTAAGTTTCTCAAACAGCTCAGTATTGTAGCATCATGCACCAAACTACTGCCATGCCATGAGATATACAATTTTATTGCCCTCTGTAATCCTCAGCTGCAACACAAAGTGAAGCACATGAGCTCAGATATTTCTGCTTCCTACATTTTTATCCTGGATACCTGACTACATAAAATCCTGAAACAGTGAGGAGAATGAGGGAGGGGAAGACTTAAAACTTCAATGTCTTGAAACTAAGAATGATTTTAAGATAGCCCCTGAGATTATAAACTGACAGATCCACGTGATCTGAGCTGCTATGTTTCCCTTCTCAACATTTCATACATAAGAACTCTTAAGAACTAAACTCGTATATGCAAAAAGGTTCAGAATTTGAAGAAAAAGGCAGCCACTACATGAGTTGGTTGGGATGTTACTGGTGGGAAGAAAGGAGAAAGCTGTAAGCAGAAGACACAGGCAATTTATAGCCCATGGAAGATACCATGGAGTGAGAGAAAGATTCACTGGATTGTTTTGTGTTGTTTTTTTTTAATCCAACATAGTAAAAATATTTAGTTTCCAGACTTGATTGCAAAACAAGAGAAATACCATTCCATGAGAAAATACAGCAGAGGCTGCTGAAGAAAAATCATTCCAAATCCTGGAGCAAGACAGGCCTACGTATCTTTCATCAAGCAGAATACATGGATTTTGTGTTCGACGCCCTGGTGTTAGCAAGCTGCCTTTTATTGTCAGCACTGCTCCCAGCTACCCAAATTTAAGCTGCAGGTAGATAAATCCAAGCAAACAGCCTAAGCCATCACAACAGCATGAAGTTATCTAAGAATTGGAAAACTATGCAATTACCTCTCTAACAATTCAACACTGAAGTATTATGTAATGGGGTAACTTTGACCAAGCAAAGACTCTGAAAGACCAATAATTTGTACTGCAGTGCCACACACACTAAATTATTTTTTCCTTTATATGCCTAAATCAGTTCTCTTCCCTCCTCCCCACTGTCACTAGCTGTTTCATCCAATCCTCAATTCCAGCACTTTCTACATAGCTATTTAGCAGGGGTCTTTTTTTGATGCTGTTTTAAAAAACCCTCAGGAAAAAAACCCAATATTTACAAAAGTAAATATTTAAACACTCCTAGTCTTCATTGTAGGAAATAAACTCTGGATTTTCAATATAACAATCTACCCTGAAAACTTGAAACAGTTGTGTAAGTTCACTGTATTAAAATACCTGATGTTTTATTTGATAAATAGCTGCTTTACTATTACACCTATCAACTTTACTCACCAGGAGAAGGCTTTAACAGGAGTAGGTCCTTACTGTAGCAGAATCCAATCTTTGTGTTCCTGATACACTGCCTATTTCAAGAAGCATGGGAAGACATGCAGAACACAGCATGCATGTTAGTTTTTCAAAAAAAACCATCACAGCAATGTGATCACAGCTACCGTACTCACCCAACTCTAAGGTTACAAGTTAGCAAAGCAGAATTTATTTCACAGTTTATATATTAGCCACTTCTAATTTCAGTGGCTAACAAAAAGAATTCTAAGCAAATCTGCATGCCAACTAGCACACAGACATTGGCAAAGGTAATAAGTAATTTATTTTCTATTTTATATAGTTTATACATTTTTCTTTCCTTTTTTATATCATAAAAAGAAAGGGGGTTTAGATGGTAAAGACTTCACTTAATTTATAGAATTTTCCACATTAAATTTGAAAAATATTTTGTGCTAGTGACGATATTTAAAATGTGAGTTGTTTTAAACTTTACAGAGTAACATCAGAGGCAAGGGTTGTTTCTTTGAGCTTTACTCAAATACAATTTTCAGAACCTGATGACAGATTATGCTGAAGTTCTCATCCTGTCTGTTCCAATTAAATACATTTTCTGTGTATTTTTACTTGCGTTTTGTGAAACAAATGTAAGTAAAAGTTTATTCTCATGGTACTAAAGAGAGTGTCTTTAAACAGACAAGATACCTCATGTGACAGGTGATCAATTTTCACTTCCAGGTGGGGTTGTTCAGGTGTTTTTTAATACATATCCGTGTGTGCGTGCACATGCGTGCATATACGTACAGATCATTAAGTACACAACAGCGGATAAAGTAGTATGATCAATACTTAAGTCACCACTGCAGGGGGAAATGTACCTTTTACTCAAGTTTTAAAAATCTCTAAATTATCCGAGGGAGTTTACTCGTATCATTTGTTGAATGCATTTTACTGCATTTCAAAAGTGGGACTTACATTGGTCTAATTGCTGCTAATTAGAAATTATGCATCATGTGATTAAAAGACTTCTACTAAAACATCCTTTTATTTGCCTAGTTTAAAACAAATTTGTTTCTAACTATAACTCTCATTTTGTTAATCCAAAGTAAAAGGAAACTCCAATCTAGTACAGCTTCCTAAAATTATAAAGCACCATATGGTTAAACACAGTGTTATATATACAACCATGCACAAGGCAGATGCTTTTATGCAGCAAAAAGGTAATTTGAACTTAACTCCCCTGAAATCTCAAGCAAAAAAGCACATCATGCTTAAAATAATACAAAATCAATACCATCAATCTGCATCTTCTTTGGCTGCATAGAGGGTGAAGACATTGAGGTTGTAACTCTGAAATTTGCAGGAAGAGTCTCTGCTGATCCAGCAGCTAAACCTCTTATGTCCTTTGGTCTAAACTTCTTTCTCCATGAAGGTGCTCTCCTAAAGCTCTTATCATCATCCTGTTACATTGATAAACATCATTAGCGATTCAGAAAATGTAGGATTGTTACAGACGTTAAAAGGATTACTGACAATCTTAAGTAAAGGTATCACCACCAAATGAGTTAATTTTCACAACAGTTCAGGGGCAAAAGCAGGAGAGGTTTTCATTTGCAATAATCTGTGTTCATTTGCTATAGTGTAGGTTCTTCAGCTCAGTAACTATGGAAATTCTTGTGCTTGGCACATTTAGGAAAATGTTTTGTACTTCAAATGTTTGTACTTCATGATTTGCAGTAATTTATAAGTGTCACATCACTCATTCTTAGGGGATATGAGGAGTGGAGCAGATCATAAAAGCTGTTTTGGGAACACTCACATAGACTTAATTTGAACAATTGCTTTTAACCTTCAAATCTGTCTTACAGGAATGATGATACAGCTATTGTGCTTTCTCATGCTACAAATTACAGGAAGTAACAGTGAGCAAAGAAAAAGTACATGTAGCAAATACTATATTGTCATCCAGTGTTTTGCTTAAGCACTTGGGTAAATTTTACTTGTAATTACCCAGGTGCAGTTTTCCCCCATTAATACACCTGCATCTTTGAAGAATATTCTGCTTCAGAAATGTAATATTGCACTTACTAAATACAATAGTTTAAGTCCCACTTCCAAAAATGTCTTTTGCAGTGAAAGTATTATGTCAATGCAAATATACCCATTGTGCATCTCCATTTGCCAACTTCACCTTTACAAACAGCTCAATCCCTTGAATGCCATTTTACCTAAAATTTATCCCCTTTTAGAATTAGAAAACAAGTGTCTGTATTACTTGAAGCGACCGTGATGATCAAACTGCCCTGTGCCGCTAGAACAGAGCAAGCATCCATTCCCTCAAAGCTCCTTCTCTTGCAGTTTGCAATCACTTAGGAAAAAGATCTCAGAAAATTATCAAGCTCCTTCCTGATGAAGTTATTAAAACCTTAGTAGAGACGCACACTGAGAACACAGCTGTCAGGATGCGCCACCAAAGGGCTCCAAAAGATAGGCAAACATACCTGGTGGTCATCTATACCAGTATGAACAGATATTAACAACACAAGGTTTCTTGAAAAACACAATTACTTGAAATACTGCTCGTTAGGACAAAGGCTTGAAATGTTATAGAGTGCCTTTCTCTATCATACCTTGTTCATCTGCAACACTGGTCAATAATTGTCCCACGTTCTAGATAGAAAAAGCTTCAGCCCAAAGTGCTGCTTAACCATGCAAGCCACAAAAAAACTCTCCCTTGCAAATCATCTCAATACTTTCATATTCAAAGTTATCTTACCTAAATACGCAAAGCCTGCCATATTCAGAAACTCTTGAAGACAACAAATTTAAAGGTAAGGTTTCTGTCATTATTCTGCCAATAGCTTAAAGAGGTTCAAGCAAAATTCTTTCACTTAACAGTTCTGATGAAGTCCTCAGGACCATAAAACAGCTCAAGAGCTCAAGTAACTTACCTCATCAAGTCTTCTGTCCGTGCCCATAGCAAGAAGGTTATTAAATTCCCTCTCCAGAACAGCACGAGCCTAAAGTTTGTAGTATGAAAGAAATGGAAATTAATTCCAAAAGATTAGTAATTAGTAACCTATAGTAATTTTTAAAGCTTAATATAACCCAAACTGTTTCGTACCTTATCATCACATTAAACATACTTAGTACTTGAAAAGTTACAATTTAAGTTGTAACCTATTAAAATTTTAGGGAAGACTTAACAGCTCCCTCTTACCCTAGTTGTGATATGAAATTTAATGGTTTCTGTCTCAAACTGAATTATTTCAGAATATAAACTAGCAAACAAGAAAAATGAGTTTTACACTAATGTTGTGAAGATATATTATGAGAAAAATATTCAAACAATATTTTTTGTTCAAGAAGTTTCTCAAACAGATTTGTTATTAACAATTAGAAAACAGTAAGAAAAGCATAATTCTATGTTTTTTTCTTGTAGGACAATGATCAAATTTCCATTTCTAAAGTTTCTAGAGCTTGGAACAAAGATATGCACTCACCTAAGAAAAAAAAAAAGTCAGTCCCATTTTTAACCTTCCCAGAGGGGAGAAAAATCCTATCAGCAATAAAGTAACTACTTCTTGCTTACCTGTGTGTTTTGAGTGGGTATTTGTAACAAGAGAGCTAATGCATTGTAATCAAATGATTCATCTAAGGCCACAAGTGCACCATGAACTCCGCTCTCTATAAGGTTATTTGCGTATTCTTTAAGACCAATGGACACTACCCAATGGATCATTCTTTCATTGCTCCACACAAGGACATCTACGGAGGAAAAAAAGTTGCCCGATTTATAACAATACAACTTTTCTGAAGAAAAACCCCCACAGTCCTTTCTTGATCTGTATTCTGGTGTTGGGATTGATCTTCACGGATACGCAATTCATTGTGAATGCTGTTAAGTATTAGCCCTCAAGGAACTGTGTTATTTAACATTTAGGTTGCGATCCCGTCTGCCTCTGCCCTTTTTGGTGTGTGTGAAACGCTCTGAATTGGCAACGAAACCTCATGCTCAGACTAACACTCGGTGTTGGATCCTTTCCATAGAGTTTGCACCCAGAAGAACAGTCCTCGCGCAATCTCCTCTCTCTGCCTACAGCAGTCAGGAGACAAGCTTAGTGGGGCAGAGCGTTCATGGAGATGGGGAAAGACAGGATCTTCTATTTTACACAGCAAAAGCCACTTAGGGGCTTGGACCTCACTCAAGACAGATTAAGTATTTTGGAAAAAAATTTTACTACTCAAAAACCTTACAGCAGTTTCTCATGCACTTCCTGCTGAATTTGAACAGAAAGCTTTTATTATTGCTTAAAGATTTGTTATTTATTAGTTTTATAATCTTATCTACCTTTAAGTCCTGAAGGTGTTCAATTTAGTAATGCAGGCTTAACTTCAGCTTTTGTATGCATACTACTACATTTTTCCACAATCATAAATTTAAAGTGGAAAGCAAACTTATTTAAAGTTTGCGGGAAGACATTTCACTATATACAAGATGTACTCTTGTCTATCATGACACATGATATATAGTCAAGATATACTCTCTTTTAAAAGCTCTTCAAGGAAAAGCATTATAAAACAGCATTTACGTGTTCAGCCCAAACATCAAAACAAAAATTATGTTCTTACAAGTAGGTTGAGTTTTTTTTTTTTAAACTCTGCTCAGGAATGTCCATACCAACTGTTACAATGATCCATGCATGTTTCTGGCCTGTGTCAACTAGCATTCTTCCCAAACAATTCCCAGGAGAAAGACAAGAGTTATATCTTTCAAGGAGCAATTCCCTATAGGCAATAGATGCAACTGTACCATTCAGGAGGCTAAAACAAAAGGCTTACCAGCCACAACACAGGTTTGTTTCATGCCAGTTAATTGCAATTCCTGGGCACATTCTCAGGCACAATTAGTAGAATAACCACCAAATGGTATCAACACTTCTAAAGGAAAGGAGAGCAGGCACAGAGCCTTCCGAGCAAACTGTGTACACGGTAACCCTAAAATTTTAGTCTAAGATGTCAGAAAAGACTTCTGATATTAGGTGGGGGACAAAATTTCTGTGGGAAATCTCAAGCAACCCTGCTTTTAGTTCTTTTTCTCCTCTCTTGTTCACTAACCACCACGAATCTGGAAGATACAAGCATCTAAGTCTCCTGCATATTTTTTCATGAAGTGCTGGGTAATAAAACTTACAAGTCACAAGCAACAATAAAATCACATAGGTGCAAAGTTATGTCAGAAAAAGAACAAACAACCCACACAAAAAAGAAAAAAAAAAAACTTTTTCAAAAGTCTCGTCCTCCTAAAACATTTAGTTTTGTTTCAAACTTCAGAACAGTAACAGTTTAAAAAATGCCTGCATTTGTAGCACATCTCCACGAGTGATTTGATGACATGTTTCATGATTCACTATTCAAGACACATCTCCTGTATTTAACACNATGAGTGATTTGATGACGTTTCATGATTCACTGTTCAAGACCTGCATCCAGACACATCTCCTGTATTTAACACTTATTATTTATAAATTTCAATTCCTCCCTGTAATGTTTTTTTAAAATAATTTTGAGGCAGATCAGTGAAAACACATTAGAATCAGACTGAGGTCAAAACAATGCACTAACCCTTAATTGCATTCTGGCTTTCTTCTCTTTTTCTTTCAAGTTCTTTTCGATCATAATTCAGTCTTCGTAGGCACATAATTCCACACTGAAAACTGTTTCTGTTTAGAAAAGAAACAGAAAGTTTAGGCTTGAAGGAAATATTTACTATAAGTTATGTCTCCAACTTAAATCTATTTACCTGTGAAAGCTGTCCACCATTTTAAGTTGCCCACGCAGGTCTTTTTTAGTTAAATGATCCAGCATTCGAGCATCAACAAGACACTCCATGAAATAGCTGCGATACTGAGGGAGCCCCAGACTAGGGAGCCATTCGTTGCCAATCCACTCATGGTTCATATCACCATATGCTAACGTCTGTTTTTAAAAGATTATGGAATAAGCTTATTAAAATGAGAAGCAAAGAGAAAAGCTTTTTTAGACAACGTATTTTGAAGAAAAAAAAAATAAAGTAATGCTTACTTAATTCTTATCCTGTAAAGTTAGGCATCCAAAAATATTGGATACTACATGCATGTTTCCTGAAGAAGTCATCCTCATGAAGAAAAGCTAGTTTAGATATTCAGATCAGCAAGTAACACTGCCTTAATTTATTTCATGTTGAAGAGTATAAAAAAATACACAAAACCTAATAAAAATAAAGACGACTAATGTATATGGTTTTGATAGCAAGAGCCATAGAATTTCTTTTTGATAGGATGCTGAAGATACTGTATCTCTTGAAAACTGGGGCAGGAATCTTATTATTCACATGGCCATATAAATATAAGGTATCAAAAAAATAACTGCAGGAGTTTTGATGCACTTAGCTGCTTTCAGAACTGATCTAAATTAAGACAGCAAAAAGTAGTAAAGCAGTAAAAATTCACTAATGAAGAACAAGGGATTCTCAGTGGTAGTCCTTATCATAAAAGAAAACCCCAAAAAGCAAAAACAAAAATCGAAAAAACACCCCAAAAACCGACCTCCCTCAGTGCATTTTTAACCTGCAAATCACAATGCACTTTTTGGAGACAACTTCTACAAAGAAGAGTTTGTATTTAGGCATCTAATCATTCCTTGAGCAACAAAAAACCAGCAGCTCTTTTTTTTTTTTTGGAAGTCAAGGCTAATAATTCATTTTTACTGTCCAATTAAAAGTCAAAAGCTTTATTTCTCCTCTAGAGGAAGCTTCTTCCAGAAAGGAGCAAGGCCACACAAAATGCATTTCTTCAAGCCATCACTAGGTAGCAGACTCTTGTACCAGAGAGGCAAGCTATGACTGTTATCATTAAGAATCTGCAAGTGAGTATCTCAGACGTAGTTAAGGGGACTTAAAACAGTTTTAAGCTGGAGGGCAGCCAAGCAAGAAGAGACTATACCGTCCAAAGATACATGTCACAGGCAAATCCTGAGTTTTGTTTATACGCCTGTATAAAATACTCAACTATCTCAATGCCTGAAAATACAATTAGGATTTGTCATCACTTTAAGGGAAAACAATTAATCAAGGAGGATTATAGAGTTAGTGCACACAAATCTACTTAACTATTGAGGCTCGCTATGTCTTGTAGCACACCTGCGCTGGTGGCCAGGTTGAACAGGGGCTTTCTACACACTGCCGATATTCTTCTTGGACTTCTGCCTTCCCCCACCAAAACATGCCATGCCTTATGTCATGAAATTATTTTAAAATTTGATCTAGTATGTTCAATGCATAGAATACAGCAATGCTTATTAAGGAAGAGTACGTTTTGGTGATTCATACGCTAGAGAATAAATATTTTGGAAAGCTAATGACAACAAAGACTTCTGAATATTCTTCCCCTTAACAGGCCTATTATTAAAAATCCTTATGCATAGGTTTTTTTGTGATGTAACAAAATACTTTACAAATTTTCAATGGTGAACCACCAAATCTTGGAAGTTCTAGAAAACATTACAACATTTAAATCACCTAAATGTATACTTGGAAGATAAACTTTTATATTATACAGAGATAAGCCTGTAGTTTCCCCCTCTCCCAACCCCTAAGTCACACCAAGAGTCACTAAAAAGATACCGCTATAAAGGAGAAACAAATACTTTCATGCTCTAATAATTGTGACAGTTTACATATAGTCTATAATATTACATAAAGTTTCCAACCTGAGCCCAGCTTCCCTCCTCATCTTCCTGTTACGTGGTTAGAAAAGCAAAAGAACACATATGTATTAGTATTTAAGTTTAGTAAGGAGATCAATGTTAAAGATGCACTGCAAAACTAAGTCTACTGCATACAAAAAAAATCTAGATAAAGCAAGCATCATGCATCGTAAAAAACTATACAAGGCACTCATTTTTGTATGAGAGGTTGCAAAACTCATCTACTGATTAAGTTTTCTGGAGAGAAGAAATTTCCACACAAATAATCCAATTTGTCTGTTAATCAAATCAGCACTCCATTTTATAGACTAGAAATAGCTGGGATTTTTGTTTGTTTGTTTGCTTGGTGGTGGGTTTTTTTGAGGTTTTTTTGTTGTTTGTTGTTGGTTTTTTTTTGTTTGTTTTTTTGTTTTGTTTTTTTTTACAACCAGTGTTGATTTCCCCCCCTGCCCCTTCTAGAGGAAAAGATATCAAGATGCAGGTTACAAGGTTAATAATTAGAAGAAACAATGATCCAGAATTTTAATGCATTAATTTTGAAAAAAAAAAAGAAAAAAAAAGAAAAAAGACAGACCATAAGGCACTTGATTCAAATGTTCAAAAAGTGTGAAAAGCACTCTAAGGAACAGAAGTGGCAACACTATAAACTAACCGTTTGTTGTGTGGCTGTAAGATTTTCCATTTCTTCATGTGTTACCCAGACATTTCCCGTGGTCTAATATGACCCCAGAGGGAACCAGTCCCATCCAGTGAAAGGAAAGCAGTAACAAAGAGGAGAGGTTGCAGAACATATAAGCAATCGGTACACGTAAGGAGCAGGCATGGGCAAAAGCAATGGTTTCTAAAGTCTTAAGAATAGGTATATCTATTGAAAGTAATGGCATGGAATAAAAGCCTATTAACATGGATCACTTTTCTTCAAAGATATTAACAAAATTGAATGTGATAAATAGCTTACACTGATGTAATTAATGGGTAAACACTTGACTCTGCCCTAATCCAAAAAATGCTTTTGTAGTCTAGTAAGCAATCCCAGGAATCTCAGAAATAACTTTACATAGTAGGGCAGACTCAAAGAGAATTTAAGCTAACTTTAAGTGTCTAAATTTACTACAGTGTAGAGAGACAGATGGACTCCTGTAGGCTGAACCATTACTTGGCGCTAATGGCCTTATACTTGAATTAATGGGTATGAAATTTTACACGTTTCTGTACACACATGTATACTTCATCTGTATTATAAATTCTTCAGAGGCCAAAAGATGAGGCAAATAACATGTACTCTAAATATTTTGGATTATATACTTACACTGATATAAACTGCTTTCTCTAAAGAAAGAAAATATAGTTATTCCTTCATTTGAAAAGGAAGAAACATCCTATATTTAAATAATGTGGTCCTCTACAACTTAATGTTTCCAGAAATTCTTATTTGAAGCCCAAATCCTTTCAGTTACATGCTTACAGTAGAATTTTTAGAAATTCTAATGGTTCTAGAAGATGTTTAATGCTGGATCACTTTCCTTACCGTTCTTGAGGTGGGAGGGGCAGAGGGACTTGTTAGTGACATGATTTCTTGAATGGCCAGCCTCAGCTTCAGTCTGTGCAGAGGATTACTAATTCCAATTTCACGCTGTATTTCTGTATCAGACAAGGCTGACATGATAGCACCGCTTTTCACATTTGCTCGGCAGGCAGCCACATACCAGGCTGGCATCCCAACCCACAGCTGAAACAAAAAAAAAAAAAAAAAGAGGAAGAAAGCAGGATTTGGAAAACATTCCTGGCTCCAAAACCTTAAATTCTTTAGAAGTCTGTACACTGGGTTTATTTTTATTTATTTTGGAGGGACCACTTACCTCCAACCACACAACCACAGTAGGCCCATCCCACTGTGCAAAAGGCAAACCTTGTCTTCTGGCTTCCTCCAGCAACTCATGCCTACAATTACAGAAATAGTTATTAAAAACAAAGAGAAACTAGTTATAACTACATGTTACAATTTAAACACTGCAATCAGTTTACTATCTTCTTTCCAACAGTTAGCTTTCTTCCTTTCTCAGCCTTATAAGATATATCCACAGCACACGTACAAGGATGACATAGTGACATAAGCTGAACATGATAGGAAATTACGGAGCGGCAGAGATGCTGGATCTTGCCTTTTGGAAATTTGTGCCCAAAACTGCTGCTGACACTCTAACCCACACTGCCAACACAAAGTGGAGATGTCAAACTCATTTGTCAGTCAGATTCTCAATTGCTGCAATTTTCTGTTCAGCAAATTAGACTGAACCAAAGTAGTCATTTTTCCTCAACATGCAGATTTGAAACCTGTGGAAATGTATGAGTACATCAGATATCCGTGCCATCAAAACAGTACTATCAATTAGGCTGGAAACTGGGACAGTAACCATTTAATTGGCAAATTTTAGTCTGCAACAGCAAGCTTGTCAGAATTTCAGGCACTGCTTCAGACAGCCATTACATTCAGCAAGCCACGCTTTGGCAATTATATTCTGAAAGGCTGTGAACTGAAACTCAGCTTTCATCTCCTATGATGACACCATTTCCTTTGCTATTCTGAAACAGAACAGACTGAAGTTTAATATTGACAATTCAGCTTGCAGAAACAATGGAAGCTCACAAGATCCCTATAAGCAGCTGCCAAATATGTTTGATAAACCAAGAGACAAAAACGAGTGTTGCTGGTGTAAGAATGCAATGTTGCTTGGATACATCCATCTGAAAAAAAATGGACAAAGTCTGAAAAAAGCTTATTTAAGCTGCCTTTGAAAGCTAGTTATATATAGTTAAGTTTCCACTCACTCTCCTCTGAAGTTTAAAAAAAAAACAAAACAAAACAGTTTCACCTAATTGGACAGTTTTTACTGTTTTATGCTTTTTATTCATGCCTGCAGGTGTAGAATTAAGATAAGCAGCAATACTACAGATTCATGAACCTATGTTATGTATTTATAATCTTCTTACAATTTAAAACAAACAAAATCTCCTTGCTTTCAGAAGTGTACTGTTGAATACATCCAAGATAAAAAATTTAGAAGCTACAGATACTAAAAAAACCACTACACAAGACATCTTGAAAAGCAGTTACTAAGAGAGTAGCAGTTTTCTTTGTTACTAGTGCAGAATGGATGCGTAGTATCCAGCTCTTTTAGATGTGCCAGCATACCTAGGATCCTCATGTTATATAGGTAGATAGCTAAATATAAAAAATAATCAATGAAGTAATAAATATACTAGCAACTGTTTTATCAATAGATAAGTAATTCTCTACCTGCAAGGCAATAAATTCCTGTTACACTAAAAGAACCTCCCAATACTTTATCCTAATTCAATGTGCTGCCCAGGATTGAAAAAAAAGGGGGAGGAAGGAAGGAACTGCCAGATAACTGGTTACAAATAACCATTCTAATGTACCCACTTTAAGACCCAACAATTAAGGGGGAAATGGCGTTCAGCAGTTAGCAGCTCCATAGCTAGATTTCACTAACAAAGACTACAGTAAAAGTTCATACATATTTGTACATTCCAAAAAGATACATGTATTTCTGAATTAGGAATGAAGGATCAGCTATTTTTCTGCTACCACATAACATTAATCCCACAAATCACTAGCCACGAACACATTCAGTTTTCCTTCACTTGTTTAAAGATTAAAAAAAGAGAAAAATAAATTAAGAAGATGATATAAAGTACTGCTTGGTAAGAACAGAATAAAGCACTTAATACTGTATTTGCCATAAAAGGAATATGATGGGTTTTTTCCAAGTAGTTTAACTTCAAAATTGGTGTCTGCCTTCCTTTTTGGTGGTTGTGGTAAGACAACCGTGCAGAGAGGGAGGCCCACGAGTGATGGAAGAGCACAGACATGCCCAAGGCAGCCTCCAGTCTGACTAGGATGACCCCACGAAAGCGTGTGATCCCTGCCTTCCCCCAGCTCAGAAAGCTGCTTGGGTATTGTATGGAATTCAGAGAACTGCAGTGTAATTTCTGCTCGTATTGTGTCTCCCCGTGTACTATCAAGTTAACCATGAAACAGCAAATCATCTGGAGATGCACAGTACAGGGAATGTATCAAAAGCATAAGGAGAGGCTATGATGCAAACTTTAAACTCATAGTGGTATTGTATGCAGAAACAATTGTGCTGCTGAAAGGAAGTGTTATATGATGGAGGCAAACATGTAGAAATAGAAACAAACCAGTCAAAAATGTTTATGAGATAACTTTATGCAGAAATTATTCAATGGATCCAAAGAGGAATGCATCCATGAAGTACAAAATGAATTGTGGAATTTGTTCACGTGCAAGAAGATAGAAACCTGCTTGCACAGGAAATCATTAATCTGAAAGCTCAACACGTAGCACAGGCACAAAACATCTCATGGGAAGAATTCAAAGGCAGATACTGTTTTATCTGCAAATGATGCATTGATTTTTTTTTTCCTATAGCAGAGAACTTCACTTTTCCAACAATTCCCCAACTTCACCAAGAAACTCGCTGCAGTCCAGCAATACATAATCAGATTAAAGATCACAGCAGACATGCCAGTTTAGTTTCACAGCCCATCCAATTATGTCATTCAGTAAGTGGGTGCAAAATCCAGCTTCGTGCCTTTGTGAGGAAAAAAAAAAAAATAATATTGCAGTAGTGTTAGCAGAGTTAACAGATGGTATAAAGCTGGCACTGCAAGGGACAGAAGAATGACAAAGGAGTAGCTGGCTACTGGAATAACTCTTAGGTGACAAAGCCAAGGGATACATGTCTAGAGACTTCACAAAAAGTTGGTTGAACATCACTGGGACTGGAAACCAAGTGTGTTGCGGCAAGAGGAGAACACTTGTTGTCAGACACATTCAAAAGGCATCTAACACCAGCTGTGGGGAACAAAGAAACTGTGGTCCTATGGGATGAGACATGATGTCAAAACTCCAGGTGCTTGATATAGCAGTGAACACACAGGGCCCTTTAAAGACCATTTGAAGTAGCTGTATTTAGAATGGCTCTTGGCAGGCAAGCATTCTCTAACTCCACAGGAAAATAAAGCAGCCCAGTGCAACACCACTTTGTCTGGATTACCACAGCATGGGAATGGATAAACCCAGGACTCGTAGCCAAATGGGAATGCTGCCTTCCAGATTTCTTGGATGGAACTAAAGATAATTGATTTGGAAGAAGTTGAGAGCAGAACAAACACTGTAGGGAAGGTGGTGAAGAGTGCAAGGTGTAAAAACTAAAAGGCAACAGTAGTAAAACACAAGATGAAAATAGTCTCATTTCAGGCAGAGCATCAGTGGAAAGTTAATACCCTTATTATATGTTGATTTCAGGTATGTAATAAACTTTTTGTGTATAACTTTTTTAAGGAGAGTTATCTTAACTTTAGGGTTGCCTTCCTTTCTGATTAATACAGTATTAAGTTTTCTGTTGTACAGAGGGAAGCACGAATACAGTTGTGACAAACACTGTCAATAGTACAGCTCACAAAGATGAACAGCACAAACAAAACACTAAAACCAACTTAAATTTAGTAAACAAAGAGCAACAGTTTTACATAAATACATCTACCTTGGGAATAAATTGCCACAAATATCTACTATTGCTAAACAACTTCCAAAACCCAAATCACAAAACTAATTCCATTTAAGTAGGGTGTAATATTTCCAATATAAAAATTCACACCCCACAAATTAAGACAAGACACTGAACTAGCATTCACGCTGAACTAGATGACACTGGATTTATTTCAGCAAGACATTTTCACAATAAATTCTTTTGAATCTAGTATCTCCCCTTATAGTTAGACTTTTTTCAAAAGTTAGAGCTTCTAATACATTGCTAAAAAATCCAAATGAGATTTATCACAATTTCACAACAATCCTAATAAAATAAATAAAAACTTACCCTGATTTTGCACTACCAGATCAAATGGTAAACAAAAGAAAAATAAAACAATGAAGGAAAATAAGACAAATAATGTATACTGTAATTTAATTCTGTAACTATAAATAGGCTTTTGTTAGTAAAGACATTGAATACTGCCCTCGGCCTGTTTGTGTGCACGCACGCAGCAATCAAAGATAAGCAAGCAAATAGGGATTAGAGACAACTATAAATAGAAAGAGCTGTCATTGTTCCAAGCATTCAGGTAACTGGAATTCTTTTTGCTGAATACAGGATTTTTTTTTTTATAAAGGAACAGTCAGCCTCAAGAATTTGTTCGAACCCCACCTTCCTCCTGTATCAAAGTGAAAAGCAATTCAGAGCAGCTTTACCACTCTCTTTGATAACAAGCATCTCAAGAAGGCAGCAAGGGATCTCTGACGCTTTGCAGTAACATTGCTTCCTATGTTCAGAATACCTGTCAGGATTCTGAAACAGCTGGATTAAAATATCTTGTGAGGATTTTTAAAATGGTAAGATTTGCTTTTCCTGGAAGTTCTAAGGGCCCTGCTGCTGCTCTCAGCAGTAAGAGTAATAAAGGTCAACATTCTGATATGTATCTTCATCAACAGTCTTGTTTCATACCCGCTTTCACCGAAATACCTGAATCAGATACCTTCCTGTGAATGCACCTACTCATATTTAATAGCTAGGCAAAGCAATTTCAAACCAAAAGTTGTCATTTGTCTAATATAGACATTTGCATTTTAAGCAGCCAACAACATGCAGCCATGAGGTATACTTTAAGTAATACCAGTAAATTTTTGAAAGGCAGAATGTTTACAAAGAAAAGTTATGATTTATCTGCAACTGCATTTTTTGCATTTATTAAAGCAAGACAGTATAGATTGTTTTACTCCAGGATGAAATGTGGCTGATATTGAGGAAGATCTGCATTGTTCAAAGAACAGCCCTACTGCTCTTTAGCTATGAGAAAACTAAAACTATTTATTCAACCAAGATGTGGTATGACTTTAAAGCTCTATAGAAAAGGGAAAATACCAGATCATAATAATGTACGATTGCCTTCAGTGTAACAGTCTGAAGAAAAACAGCTGAACATTCTGTTATACAAACAAAACCACATTCCTTTCTGACTTTTCAAACCAACACACTGCTGGTTTTCATTAGCAGTCACCAGGCATTATTCTTATTTGTTAATAGAACTTAGGTATTGCAAAGAGAAAATTAGCACACTCTCTCGCAAAGAGAAAATTAGTGCACTTTCTTTTCAACATTCACTATTTTGTCTTCAGATGGCAAGCAAAAATCAAGACATGTCTTGCATGTTTTCTGACACAGAGTAAAGACAGTTGAACAGAAGTGCTAGGTATGTGGCTCAGCTATGGGTGGAAAAATACAAAGAATGCCTGATCCTACTTAGATTAATTTGAGTGCTTCCTGTATTAACATCAAGTCAAGATTTCTGCTAGTAGCAACATCTATTTTTCACCTATGATTATAGTCTTTGCTTCATCTCAAGTCTGGGAACAACAAAGCATGGAAGAGATACTCTAAAGGTGAGTATTAAACTAGAGATTTTCTAGGAACACTGTAAAGATTCTCATGGCTAGAAAAAGGTAACTGTCTATCTAAAAGGTGCCATAAAAAAGGAAATAGTCACAATTTATAAAAAAAACAGGAAATCAGGAGTATATGGTACAAGGAAAAAAATTTTGGCTGTTAAAACGTATGAGAGAAAATGTCAAGACAAGCTTAAAGAGAAGTAAAAAAAACCAAAAATAGTGAACGCAGCAGCAGTTAGCAGCTGCAACACAAAAGCAAAGACTTTCAGAGTCACCTGCTAGAAAGGAGCCTGGCATGCATACGGAAGGATGTCTGTACAGAACACCTCATGCTTTCACTCTCTCAACTCTTTCACACTCTGGAGCAAGTAGCAACCAAAGACAACTTTGGGAAATCCTCCAAACCCAAAGCAGGTATTAAATATAACAAATTTGGGGGGGAGGTTTGATAAGAGTCACTTTTATCTCCAAGTTTGTTTATTACAGCATTTCCACAAAAAGCTTTCAGGACTAAAATTCATCTCAAACTTACCACAACCTACAGTACTATTAATGTACCGGGAAAAAAATAGTTAAAAAAAAAAATCTATACAGGCTTATTAGCCATAGCATCTAGGCAAAAATACCTGAAAACAAAACAAAACAAAAACCAAACCAAAACATTTTTAAACAAAGCAATACCTTAACAACAGAGGATTGAAAATATTAAGTAACTTACTTTTTCTGCATTTTCCTGTTTTTTTCTGCCTGACCTCCAAGCTTGCTGAGACCTAATGCATCCTGAGAGGAACTATCTGCTTCTGCCATGCCAACTACAAAAAAAACAAACCACAAAACCAAAACGCAGTGTTATCTTCTCCATTTTGGCCAGTTATAACTAAAAATCACTACTGCTTTCCTGAACAAAAGTATTTAATCCTTTGTAATATTACTGATCAGAAATGTACAAAGCCAAACCTCCAAGCCCATCTATCATTCCATTTTCTAGTTGAATACATACCCATCAAAACAGTGGATAAAAAAAGGAAAATCAGATTGGTACGGACTCAGATAGGTGCTGTCTAAAACCAGTTAGAGACACACATAGAACCTCATGTTTCAACCACCTGTAAGATGAATTCTCCGTGTTCCCATATCACTTATGGGTGGTGTCAAGATCAAGGGTACTAATTTACATAAAGAATTAGGCAAAGAGAAAGGTAACTGTAGCATTTACTAAGCCAGCTGGGTTCATTTCAAGGGAGTTCCTTTGGGCCCAAAGTGAAGACATTTGGTGTTAACACTAAAAAAAGCCTCTTTCACTTCTGAGATACAGTTGAAATTTTTGCTTCACAAAACAAGCCATAACAGTTCAATAAGGTTCCATAACCTGGTTACATGAGTCTAAAAGACAGCAACATAACCTGAGTAGCTGAATTTGCATCCTGCTCTCATAAAAAGACCTACCACAAGATTCAGTGTCACTAGTTCCCAAAAAACACTGTACATCAGCATCAAAATAATCAGTCATAAATATGTACATACTGATACATACATCAAATTCAGTCGTTCACTCTCTTACTATGCCAAAAAAAAAGAAAAAATGTAAACCAACCTTGTCCTAATGTTTCCTTGCTTGTTTGTCCGGGTCGTCCCTTTTCTTTCTTGCCAAACAAGCGGCCAATGGAGGATTTGATCCCCTTCTTTTTGGGAGCTTTGTGAAGGGAATCTTGGCTACTATTGCTGCTACTAGGATTACTTGTTTGCCCATCTTGCGAGCCTGTTGAACTTTACAAAAAGAAAAAGGAGTCATAAAGGAGTCTCTTTTTTGAGAAACATTTCAATACCTAGACTAAAATCCTATAAGCTGAATAGCTTTGCAGTTTTAGGATTTTATTCTGATGATCTGAAATCCTAAGTTACTGGTAGGTTTGACTTATTCACTGCTACTTACTTTCTAATGTCCCTGATATCTTCATGGCTCACGGTATGCAAAGCTCCTTTTTGAACTCTGTCCAAACGCAAAGATCGAGGTGAAGAAGGTGGTGATGTCTCACATTTTATTGTAGTTTTATCATCTCGTACCTCTTCTCTAGAAGCTGGAGACTAACAGAAAATGAATGAAAACTTAAGTTAGTTGGAAATGCCAGAACATGAATGTAGAATCAACGCTACACAAAATATTGAATGGAAAAAACCCAAATATTTCAGTGATAAAGGGTTACTCTTGCCCCTTCTATTCTGCAGTTGCCTGTAGTTTGACTTCTTTCTGGATTTTCTGTTACATTCAGTGACAAACTACAAAATTTCAGCCTTAGCTAGTGAAATGATCATCTTTTACTCATTAATAGAGCTAAGAGGTAAAGCAGTATCTTCAGCAGCATAAAACTAATACACCTGACTTTAGCTTAAGCAAGTGCAAAGACAGAAACCAGAGAGTCCTGTGAAAAGAAAGCATCTCCATTCTCACTGTTACGTGTTTAGACAATCATTAACAAGT
Source organism: Aramus guarauna (assembly GCA_013400195.1). NCBI lineage: Eukaryota > Metazoa > Chordata > Aves > Gruiformes > Aramidae > Aramus > Aramus guarauna. Next base: position 1,093,895 of record VXBL01008827.1, read on the forward strand.
TCACCAATTCTACGAAGTCAGTTTCCACATACCTGTGGCTACGGCTTATCTCAAAGTCTGAATAATAGAAAGGAAGACTTACTTGTGTGTGCACTAACAGATCTTTAAAATTAAATATTGTTCCATGGAGATTGCAAAAATCATTGTTACAAACAGAAAGCAACGCAACAGTTCCCCACACCAGCAAAAAAGCCAAGAAAAAAAACAGAAAACAAACCAAAGCACAAACCAAAACAAACCCACACTTATGTTAAGATGATAAACCATTTTACATTTAATATCAAAGAGCATATAAACTTGCTTTACTATAGGGTTACCCTGCAAATGCTTTCTTTTATGTTCCTGTTACCCATTAATGAATTTGGGGACAAGGAAGGAGATGAAGAGGCACACCAGTAAATAAACTAAAGATTTTTACCTTTCTACGGTGTTTCCTTAAATCACTAGGCTGATAGATGCATGCAAAGAAAAGAAATTTGGAAGAACCATATTTATTGTAAACTGTAGCACAGACTGAAATAACTACTACAGACAAAACATATTAGGGAGAATATAAATAACAATTAAAGCAATTGCACAGAGAAAGAGTATGAAGTGCTCTTCAAATCACAGATTACTTAAATGTATCCCTGAAGAGGGGACAAGGAAGAAAAAAAAATTTAATCAAGACTTGTAGTTGGTTATCTACAAAAGTACCATAGATATTTCAATGTATGGGTACTGTAGGCAAATTAGCACACAAAATGCGCACTATCTTCAGCAAGAAAAAGCGTGAAGTACATGGGGGTGTAAGGTGTTGCTTTTAAAAAGTGGGAGGATTTCCAGTCATATGTCAAGGACTTGCCTTCAACTGTATAACCTACACGGCAGCCACAGCAGGCTTAATACGTTGTCTGCACTAGTCCCTTCTCACACCTTAGCCATTTCCTCAGTCATTTCCTACGTAGCATATGAAGCAGCCAGACTTTAAGAACTGTGAAAGACAGAGTGCCAACCAGAGCTGATTTCTATACAGTAACAGTATTCTGTTCCTTTTACTAAGTTTAAAGTGCTGGAATGTTTGAGCAAGAGTCTACGACCGGTTTTATTTTATCCTCCATCCGCTCCAGAAGCCACTGTATCTCCCTTCCTAGGTACTTCCCACCTCTGCCAGTGCACAGAGCAAGGCAGCAACCTTGAGTAACATAAACAAGTTATCAAGTTATTCAGACTGCTGATGACAAAAGTTCAAGATAGTTTCATAATTATCATTGTATTTGGCGACAAATTATTTCAAAAGACTGCAACCAAAAATAAAGTCATTCCTCTTTGAAGCTGGGAATTGTATGTTGTTTCCCCCTCCTACAAATGGCAACTTTTAATCATTTTTTATTTAGAATACATGCAAACTACGCAGCACTAATATATAAAGTTTTGTTCAATCTGACTGTAGAGTACTATGCTAACAAATCATAAGTTCATAGAAGGGCTTGGGTTGGAAGGGACCTCTAAAGATTATCTAGTCCCTTCCCAAGTTCTTAGACAAAGCGCAGCAGACTCATTTTAACCTTGCTGGATCTTTCATCTATTAAATCCAATAACCCACAGAAATGGAAATGCTTACCATATGGAATGAAAACTGAAAAGAGCTGTAAGTTTTACAATTTATCAGGTTGATGCTTTTTAATTTTAATCACAAGGGGGTTTCAGCTAATTGAGCTGCCCAGCACTACTACTGTAATTAACATTAAGCCAATGTTGCCATCATGCTCACAGACTAGTGGCCAGGTACTAAAACCTCAGACAAATGCAACTGCAAATAATATATCAAGTACCTTTGAGTCACAATTCTTATGACCTAAAGTGAATTTAATTAATTATTTTTGTTCAATTACATTAGACTTTAACATAAGACACAGTCTAATCTAGCTACTTATAGTTGTATATGGTTTTCTGTAAGAGAAGTATGTAGCTTAACTACTTATTACTGTGAAAAGTCAGAATATATCGTACTCTGCATTTTGACATTTGTTAGTTTCTGTGAAAGAAGCATGCTTGATCCTGGATATATGGATAGAGCTAGTATAATGATGATTTATTTTTTTTTAAATGCAAGAAAGGCAAAAGGATTCCTTTTTATTAAAAAATAGACTTTTTGGTATATGTACGTGTTATTTTTAAAAAGCCACCAAAAGCAGTTAGCCAAAATACTTGTTTTTAAACACTCCAATAAGAGACCAAAATAAGCCAAGTCAGTCGCTTACAATTCATCTACCCTTACAGTGACAGATAGCATTCCTCGTCTACTGATTGGTACAGTATAGGCATGATACAAGTGCAGTAGTCCAAGACAATAAGGTATAGTAAGTATGATGTTGCATGTACAACTAGTAAGTACAGTTTCCAAATGCATATGCAGATCTGGAGATAAAGTAATGTATTTAGAGCTAAGTTAGAGAAGGAGCTTTTCCTGGAGAGTCCTTGCAAATAAATACCTGTATCCAAGATGCTCCTTAGTGAAAGATATTCCAAATGTGAGAAACTGTTTGGTTTGCATGACATTTATGTAAAAAACAAAACAGTGGAAACTTGTATCTTGTTTTTACAGATAGGTTTTACATGCTTAAAGCACCTCCTCCAAGGAGAATTCATTTTTCTAAGTGGTCATACAAACATCAAAAGAATGGATTCATCTTTGTCTACTCACTGAACTGCTAAGCCCAAGCTATTACTTCATCAGCTACAAGGTCTAACAGATACTTCTTTTACCTGTCAGTCTTAATAGGCTAAAACCAAGACACTGCTGCTCATTAAACCAGCTGTGATTCCTCCACAGTCTTCAAGATTAATACAACATATGCAAATCACTTTCTAGCTGAGTATTTAGTGGAATAGTGGACTGCTAAAAATAAAGTTTAAAGCAGAGGGAGAAACTGGCTGCTGTACCAGGGGTTGAAAAGAAAACATTATTTCTTCTAGAAAGAGGAGTCAGAAGAAAGACCGTAACAGACAGAATACTTAGGCATGTGATGTTGACCAAATAATAGACTTGAGTTCTGAACGTTTTTCCTAATCATTATGACTGTATCTTACACTTTCTATAGAAGTTGAAAGGAAGCAGTAGAAAAACCTAGAGAAAGGAAAAATACAGCTGAGTAAGAAGGAGAAGAAGGAGAAATCAAACAATCCATTTCCTAGAGAAAAGGAACACTCTTCTGAAAAATTAAAGTTAACAGATACTTACCAGTGTCATGATACCTAGTCTGTCCACTTCCCGAGCTGGACTATGTGGAATCCGCCTTGGGGTGGAGCGGCCACTGCCAGGTGGAGAAGAACCAGCAAGTGAACCACTTGCATAGGGTGGAGGAATGGAGCTCATGGACCTGAATCGGCCATGGGCATCCAAACTTCCACTACCCACTCTGCTTTCAATTTCCTCTGCACGCTGCTCTGTGTTTTCCTTTTCTTCTTGTATAAGTCTAAAAGAAAAGAGTTTCAAAGGAACATGACATTCAAGTATGTACCATATAAAGAGAATGGCTGACTCGGGCATTAGGAAGCAGCAGCAAAAGAGTCATGCTGAAAAATCCTTTGATCTAATCTGAAAAAAACCAAAACCAGTGGTAAACACTACCGCTATTACCACCATGCAGGGGTTTCTGTCAAACTAGTAATATACAATCCCTTCCATAACTGGGACTGAAGACAAAGAACCAGCAAAGAGTACTTGGCATAAGAAAACCAGTTACTTCTGTCAAGTTCCCCCACCAGGGCAGTAAATGAGCAACCACCATTTTCTGAGTAACCACACAAAAAGTATTTCTAGTGTCACAGGAACCCATTTTTATCAAAACCTTAACAGCAGATAGACCATACCTAATCTCTTTGTTGATTGCATCCAACTGTTCTTGAAGCATCATGGCCAAAGTTTGAGCATCAGCCTGACCACTTGGTGACAGCAGATCTACTGAACTGAATATAGTCTCCCTATCATCCTCAACATCAGACACGTCAACATCACTTTCAAACGCTTGTGCCACATTTGCCAACACGCTTGCTTGCTGGGCTCGCTCCCAGTCCTGCTCGTTCAGAGTTTGAACCTAAGAGAATTAATTAAAAAAAAAAATCCAAACTCAAATGGGAAAACCATGACATTTCTACTGTTTTTCAAGATGTTTAAAATAATTTTTTAAAAAGCCCACTTACATGCTGAATGCATCCATCAAGACAGCAATGTTTAGACAAATGTAAAAAAAAAAGCTATAACGTAGAAAACTTTGTATCTTAAAGTTACATGAAATTTAAAAGCGGACAGCCCCATTGAACAAACTAAAACATCACATGTCTTGGCTATATGCACTACACATTACAGTAGAATTTTGCTATCAAATCCAATGAGAATTTTGGAAACAGCTTTATATAATGACAACTTACGTATCCTGAAAGGGACTTGAAATTGCTTGCAGTAATGCGTTAAATTAGTGTATAGACACAAGAGTAGGTCTGTTTCAAATTATATTTTACAGGCTTATCATACTTAAAACAAATTGGACTTCAAAATCATAATTTTACAGTTATTTATTAACAATAAGATGAGTAGCTGTGCATTAGTAAAATGATCTATAAAATCTAGCGGTTTATTGCTACGCACCCCTTGCAAAAGATTATCCTCATCTAATCTATTTTGTTGCCAAAGTTTTATCTTTATTTTCATTTCAGAGTTCTATTACCTTTGAGGGTTCATCTCTGAGAGCTGCCAAACGTCCTTTCTGGGGACGTCTTAACACTGATGAGGTGCCATAAGAGTCTGCATGACTGTCAGCCACAGTTGAAGGTGTCATAGGGTATCTAAAATCTGGTCGGCTAGAACATGAAGAAACATTTTGTCCTTACAAAGGTAGGGGGAAGGGGGGAAAAAAAAACAACAAAAAACCCCACCCAAATGATTCCTATTGTCCCACCAGTGCCGATTTTTTAAAGCAGTATAAAAACGGCTTTATATGCTCTACAAAGAATACATTTTATAGCTATGACTGCAGTATTTTCAGTTATAATAGGCAAAATTACATTGTGAAAAGTGACTTTAAAGAAATTATGAAAAACTGAACTACAATTAAGTGCTGGTACCTGTGATGAAGGGATGTGGCTCTGAGTCTCACTTGGTCATTTTCAGCCCTTAATGCTTCAACATTTAATACAAGTTGATCCTGTAAAAATAAACAGATAAAATACATTTAAAAAAAATCAGTGTCAAATACTGATTTATAAGCTAACATTTAGGTTTTTGATCTCATTTCTACAAAACTCAGAAATAATAGATTTTAAAGCATATCCTTCAACAACGTAAAACGTAAAAATGATTTTTGCTACGCACAATACAGCACCACCACAAAAGTGCATCCAAGAATCATTCTGTTGCCTCTCTACACTGTGACTCTAGGTAATGGCAATATATGTTTTAAAAACAACTCCTAAATAAAATTCACGTATTACTAACTTTACTATAAGTGATAATACTTAGTAAGAAACAAGAAGATTTATCAAGCTCTGTGCACAAAAGGTTCTAAATGCATTCACTTTTAACTGAGACATTTTTACATGCTCTAGAAACTCAGAATTTAACAAAAGAGAAATCCAATGAATGAGAAAACAATGAAAGACTAATAAAAAGTAGCTGATGATGAACATCTGGGCCTTGTGTGAAAACTGCTGGCCTAGACATACAAAAATTCAAAGCACATTCTGCAAAATATTCTGAATGCGTTCTTCATTTTATTACAGAAGCACAGCCTCTACAGTTTGGCCTAGCTACTTACTAGAATGATTTGGGGAGATGCAGTACACCTGTGATTTAATAAGCAATAACAAATATTATTTCAGAACAGACAGCGTGACCACAAAATCAATTGCCACTGCTTAAGGATGCAAAGAAATCAAAGGCCCCACCACTATTATTCAAGGGAACCTGTCAGTTCCAGGACAAGCAATACACCAGACAACTGATATTGCAAAGGAACAGCCAAGTCTAATTATTTCTCTCTCTGCCCCCCCAATTCTTAAAACTTAAAAAAAATTATCAATCCAACAAGCATTTCATGATACCAAATGCTTTAAGAAAAAACTTATGGGAAAATACCCAACATTAAAACTATTTCTCTTTTCTTTTTACCGTTCTAGGTCATATGTACAAAAGTATAAAAATTCTATGCAATCTTCAATCTTTGGTAAATTGCCAGTATCTCCAGCCACTTTACACAATCAGAAGTGTGTTACGGTCTTTGAGTAAAAAGCTATGTATTACCTATAAAATCATCATAAAACTGAGGCACACAGTACCATAAAATGAGCAATAACAGCCCCTTACTTTTAAACAGACCAGCTAATGTTAACTTTTAGAGGGGAATTCAAATCTGGTCCTGCTATGTAGCAATGCAGCAATTATTTTCCGATATAGTATTTAAAATATTTATTATACCTTTTCATGCTGAAGTTCCTCTATTTGTTTTTTTGCATTTTCAATTTCTCGAAGAAGTGAATTCTAAAATAAGAAGTATCACAAATTAAGTTACTTATAAAAGCTTTCAACTCTTAAACCATAACCAAGATGAGTATCAAAAAATTTCAGTCAACACTATACAGATGCATCTTAAGTTACAGCTACTTTATTGCTTACATCATTTCACTTTGACTGTAGTTGAAGGTTTATCCTTGCAGGTGTGCAGGCCACTAAATAATGGATTTAGTAATAGTACAAGTTCCATAAAAATTTAATACTAAAACCAGCCTTTTAAAAGCTCCATTTGACAAAATGGGTTAAGAAAAAAAAAGGAGTAATTAGGCAGCTAAAATAATTTAAAGTAATTCACTGAGTGGTTACTAAGGCATTACTGGCTGTTATCATTAGGTTTTCATTTTATTATTACTTGCCTGACCTACAGAATTACTACGCAGTAGTTTCTTAGACGTGCTGTACCCCCAGAACTGCAACACGCACTGACTTGTGGGCCTTCATTAACATCAGAGCTGTCATCTTTACAGTTATACCAGGACTTCTAAACAATACCAGTAAATATAAATACTCATGACTACCACAATCTCTTTACTCAAAGTGGTTTCCAAATTCAGACTAAGAAATTTGAAGTCAGCATCAAGCAAAGTGCTGCTTTAGAAGACACCACTTTGGTTGATGCAGAATAAGAGAATCCTTAAAGAAATGCATGGAAGAAAAACCTCTAAAGACCTAGATCTAAAAGCAGAAGGGAAAGAAACAAAGTATGTTACAAGTTCAAAGATTAATTGAATACAGGGGAAAGCTCCAGACTTGCACTGACAACACAGGGAACAGCCTGTTTACATTCACATCACCTTCCTCAAAATGATCTATCTGGGAAGCAAATGCAAGACTCTTTCAACTTGCAAGAATCTGACTCAAGGTAAGTATTAGTGGGAAATAAAAACTGAACTGAAAAGGTCGAATTTCTAGTCCTAGTTCTTTAGACTTCCCGTATTACAGTGGATGAGCCTATTTATGCGGTCCACATCAGGCAATGAAGAAAGGATAAGGCTTCTTAAAAGAAGCCTTCTCAACACGGTAGTACAATGCCCATGGAAAATCTCAAAAAAATTAATTCTAAGAACTTCTTTTCAAAATCCACACTAGAAAACAGCCTTAACAGAAACTACTTATTAGTAAGTATTTAGTATTTATTTACTGAAGTTACAGACACATTGCAAAATGCACAGATCAGAATGTTGAGCATCTAATTAATGCGTATGTTGGAACATGACTTGTTACCTTATCTTCCAAGGCAGCCATCCTTTCTTTGAGGTGAAGCTGGAGCCTTTCGTTAGATTCAGACAGAAGCTTATCAACAGTTTCTGACAAACGTTTATTATGCTCTTCATTCATCTTCTCTCTCTGTCTAGCCTAAGATACATAAAAGCTACTGAAAAAACTTAAAATTTACAATGTCTATAACAATTTCCAGGTTGTAAAAACAGTAAGCTTTCTTTAATCCAAAAGCAGGTTCTTTAATAGAAACATTTTTTCCAAAGGAATAAGGAATACAGCATGTACCCCCAGGACTTTAAGGGAGTATAAGGGACACTTAAGACTTTAACAACTGTTCAGGATCAGAAGCTTGAAAATCTGAGCTTACATTTCAGCTAAAAGCAGATTTCAGAACCAATTATATTATTTCTAACCTAGGAAACAATTTTTCCATCCTCACTTAACTCAGCAAGCTTTTGATTTGTCTCCTCATCAGAAAGTATGACTAGTAATTACATATTTCCAAACATATTTCAAAATTTGATTGGAGACTCTGTCTTGAGATTTAAGGTTAGCCATAGTGCAGCGGCTCAAATCTCCCAACTATCAGCCAGCCTAAGCTCTCACTGATAAATTTCAGAGAAAGAAAAACAGATTTGCTGAATTGTAGGCAGCCATGAAGGGGATTAGATTCTTTCTTTCAGTTTTGTTTCCCTGCCAAAAATATGTATGGTACCCTTTGCAGTTCTTGATTCTTTTCTTCTAGCTGTGCTTCCATCTGCCTCAGTCGTTCTTCTATATTGCCATGTCTTTCCTCAGCCTGTCAATTTGAGAACAAAATTAGAATTTGTTTTTCTTAAAAATAGTTTCAAAAGCATAGAAACATTGAAGTACAATAATATATCTAACATGCTTTGCGCAACTGCCATTTATGGTAATACACAATGCAGAACAGATGCTTTTCTGTGAGTAGAAGAACCTAGTAAGAGTTCATACGTTAAGTAACAAAATGATGAAGCCTCTCGCCCTTAAGTACCATGGATCAGCTATTATCTGCAATGAGTTTACAGCAACAGAAGTTCATTCAAATCCCCAAAAATTAAAAAAAAAATTAAAAAAAAAATCAAAACTGAATGCATTTTCAGCTTTTCCTCACTAGTCCAGACAATATGACCCTTTGTTAGTAATCATGACAAAGCAGAAAGCAGCAAGCAGAAACAAGGACCATGATACAAATTCTACCTTCCTAAGCTTGGTGGTAAGTTCCAATACTTTAGCATCTTTAGCAGCAGAGCTCCCAGGAGACAAAAGGTCAGACTACAGAGCCAGTTAGGGACAGGAAAGATAACAGGGAAAGAAATGAAACTGAGACTTGAAAACAAAACACACACACTCTTGAAAAGGCTCATTTGTAGTTACTACATAAAATTCTTCAGACTTCATTATTCCATCTGCAGCCCTCTAAAAATCTTAATATTTAATGAGTTCCATTACTTCTCTTTCTCCCCTCATTCCTCCCTTGGTTAACAGTGGAAGCAATTTGGGGTTCCCCTTCAGAAATAGTTCTTGTTTTAGAAGACTTCATGCCTATTATTGAATGAATTTTAATAAAAAGCAACAAAATACTAATTCAGAGACATTTTCATAAATTAACACAGTTAACAGAAAACCCGCTCAAGTTCCAAAGAACACTGGGGAAAAAAAAAAAAAGGAAAAAAAAAAAGAGTAAAACAGAGTGTGCTCAGAGATGAACAGAAAACAAGGAGAGACATTTTCTGGAGAAAAACAGAAACACAATGCAACAAAACCAACACTAAAATAGATTTCATGTAAGAGGACATCAATGGAGAAGAGAGCCTTGAGGACACTGTCCAACTCACCTTTGAAAGTGCTGCAACTCTCTGTGCCAGCTCAGCTTCCACCTCTGGCAAAGTCTCAGCTTTTCTCAAAGTCTGCTGCAGCTTTTGCTCAGCTAGTTCCAGTCGTTCTTGCAATTGCCTATTCTTATCTTCACTCTACACAGGATTATGATCAGCAAATTAAATTTTTTGTGTTAAAATGGTAATTAATTTTCATCAGAGGAAGGTAAGGATACAGATTACTGCCTTTACTAGACCTATGGAGAACAAACTGTCCAAAACTGGTTTCATAACCAAAGATGAGAGAAGATTTTTCTCTACAAGTTTTTTCTCTGCAGACAATTTTTTTGTATTCTGAAAGCAACTGAATCACCAAACAAACATCATTACAGTATGGGAAGCAGCATAGAGTAAGTTGTGAATTTTCAAATGTCAAGGCTGTGCTAAGATTTTGAGTTACATTAAGGAAAAAATTCCTTCATATTTTAAATAACACTATGCATATTACTGCAAAATTTATTTTTATTTAAAGTATATACAACTTCTTTTAAAAATTATCCTAAAAGGGACTTCTCTTGTTGACTATGAGTTGCCTGGCTTCCTCTAGTTAGAAAGTGGTTGGCTAAACAACCATTTCTGGTTTTAAGTTGGACTACTTCATGTCAAGCATATGTCAAATTTCCTACATTGCAGTAAGGCAATGGTTACTTCTATAATAGGCTAAAAAAAAAAAAATAATCACTGCACACTACATGAATTTGAAAACTGTTTTAGCTTAAAATGAGTTCTCACGCATGAAACTAAAGGTGCTTGGATACACATAAAAACTTTAAAATCCACAATTAAAAGGGACAACACCCTGCTGCACCACGATTCAGTGCACTAAAATGCTCAAAACCATTTCCTCTCTCCAGTTAACTGTCTCATCTTCATTTCCAGGGTAAAATTCTGTACAATGCACTCCTCCAGTTACTGAAAAACAATTGCTAACAATAGCACATTACAGATGATATTTATCTTGCTAAAAGCAAAGTGCTTTAGTAGAGTATGAACATTAATTATTTCCATTAGTTCTATGCTGAGCAAAATGTTTTTTATCTTATTTCAAATTACAACCTGTCGATGCATGGAGTCTTTAGTGGCAATTTCATTTTCAAGTTTATCATTGAGGTCATGCACAGATGTAGCTTCACGTTGTGCAGCGAGGTAGCGTTTCTCAAGAGTTGTAATTCTCTCTTCCATGTCTTCCTTTTGAGCCATAGTCTATGCAAGACAAAACAGAATTTAGAATGTAAGGGATAATTATTTAGTGATCAAACTGGAGGGAAAACCCACAAGCCAAAAATAATAATAAAATGAAAACAAATCAGATACACTCTTTATTTCTCTCAGTAGAAAAATTAAGTAGAAAGAATAGTCGCACCTAGGCTTGCAAGTTCAATGACTTTTGGTTTTTAAATGGTGAATACTTAAAAAGATCGGTCTTTATTATATTACATGACAGATCTGCTATTTATCTTTTCAATAACACAAACACAGCAAATCTTTTCTTCCCAGGGATGGTCAGAGAGTGCTCTTGGATTTAACTAAGCTCCTGTTCTATTTAACAAGGATACAGTACACAGCAATACATAGGACCTTAGGGATTAGTGACTGATTAGTAACAGGAATTGTCAATCACATCACTGAAATTAAAGTGATTCCTCAACCACATACATATTTAAAAATAAAAAATTTAAACTTCATGAATAAGCTTAGCATTTATGCCAAGATCAAGTATCTTTTCAAGATCACATTAAAGTGCACAATGCTAAATCTAGAATTTATTTGTGAAATATATAGATATTCATAGATTAATTCTGAAGCAACTGGTCTTTCAAACAAAAAATAGCACCATCATGCTCTAAACAATTTTTTTCTCACCTATCAAACCAAAGACATGCAAAAGCATAAAGGTCTAACGGAGCATCGGTGACATTGACATTTTATACAGCAATTGCATTTGTGACTACCCAAGCTTTGACAGTTTATTCCTCACCTCTCGTACATCTCTCTGTAACTTTGTATTCATTTCTTCAGACTTTATTAAGTCTTTTCTAGCTGTGTCAAGATCTTCTTCCAGCTCTGTTACTCTGCTAGACAAAGCAGTAAGACGTTCTTTCATTTGTGTCTGCTCTTTGTTTTGCTTATCTATGATGTCTTGGAGTTCAATCACTTTAGCAAGGTTTTCATCGTGGCATAAAGAACCATCGGAGGATCGCTATAAAACAGGGGAAAAATGTATTTGCATATTACACAGAAATTTGAAAAACAAACTGTTACTTAACTGTAAACACCCCTGTCCCAAGACAATTTTATTATTGGATAGACTGCAAGAATTGAAATTGTAGTAAGTGAGACTTTTTAATTAAACTATCACTCAAAATCTTTTATTATAGTTCAAAATTAAAATATTATAGCAAATGCTGAAAAATCAGACATCAGCTTAAAAAAAAATTAAAAAGCTGTACCTTCCCATTTGTAGTTGGTGTATTTTCTTGTTCATGATTTATATCCAGCATCCCATCTGGAAGTGTTTTCTTCTGATTATTTTGCTCTTTCAGAATCATTAACTAAAAGAAAAAAATTTATATACATATGTTTCAAGTCAAATCCTTTCTCACTAATAATATAAGGAACAGCTGCAAAAGCAAAGGAACAAAACAACAATTACTGATTCTACTGCAAGGTATGTATTAATAAAATATGGCATAGGCACTCAAAAACTTATGCCACTGCAATCCAACAATTCTTATTTTAAAGCCACAGGAACTCTTTTTGTTATTTTTTGGGGGTTTTTTTTGTCAGGTTGGGGGAAGGATGAGTGGGGGAGGTTGAGGTTTGGATTTTTTCTCCTTTCCTGCTCCTTCGAAGTGACTAAGTTAAAAATTATAGTTATCCCATTCAGCAAAATACGGAAAACAAGAAGTGAAAGTGAACCTTAATAACTGAGTAAATTACTGTGTACAAATATTGACTAACACACCCACAATGCACACATGAAGACTTTTAAAAGAGAAACCTACCTCTTTATGCGTAGTACCTAGTTCTTCTTCCAATAAGCTACATCTTTCAAGTGCTACTCGTAACCTCTCCCTTACCTGAAAGAGTAATTTCAAATAATTTGAAACCATTCAAATTAAAAAGAAATTAATTTCACTTATTGTCATGTCTCCATACGCTTTCAGATAGGAAATAGCACTATTTCCATCACACTTAGAGACCTGCTTAATCTTAGGTACTAATTACAACATATGCTACAAAAAGCCCTTCTAGAGAAACAATGCCTATCTTACAATCTAGCTTTTCTCTTTTTGTCATCAGCAAATCATATCTCAACACGACCTGTACATTTACGCAAGTATTAAACACATCCAGAATTTGCCTATCCTTTTGTAAGGCACAGAGTGTGTATGCTTATTAAAAACAAGGAAGAAGAGACAGAGTTCTACTTAAAAGAATTTACCAGACTATGTACAAAGGTCATAAAAGTTAGGTAAACTATGAGTTGGCAGCAAAATTCACAGTAAACTTTACCATTTGCATATCCTGTTGCCAACATCAGGCACATCTAAAGGGCGGAGTTCCTTTAATTGAGCTTTATTTTCTATCACAGTGTTAGCAGATTCCTCTCCTCCTGTTCTCTCTAGTCCATTTCTTGTAGTAGATACACAAAAGGCTAAATCCTGATATTGTAATAGTAAGCAAATGTATGCACTTCTACAACAAATACACTTCCCCTGAACCACGTCTAGTTCACCTTAGCACAGTTAATGAAGTTCTAGAATAAAATACAGCACCTTGCTTTAGTGCAGTATGTTTATTTCAGAAGGCAGTTACTAATGCAGTTATAGCAAAGCCACTAACTTAAAGCGGAGAAAAGGTCAGGGAACCTGACTTCTACAACTTGAGTATGAAAAACCATATGGTCCACACATAAGAAAGAAGGCACAGGATGAGAAAATGTTAGCTACCGTATTTCATTACCTTTTCATCAAGGGCTTTGTGGTGTTCAAATAAAGATTTTAGTGCTTTGAGAACTTCTACTTCACTAGAAACTCCTGCTGGAGACTGAGCTTGTCTCTTTACAACCGTCATTCTGAGAGATCGCTCATGCCTGGAGACAAGACACTCCAAGTGTTCCAGTAATAGCTAAAACAAAAAACAAGGAACAATGTTTACTCCTGTTCAGCATAGCTGCAGAAAACTTTGCCTCCTAAAACACTGAGTTTTGAGTACTAAACTTCAAACCTGAGAGCCAATGACTATTGCATCAAGCGTAAGGACCTGCTTTTAAGATTTTCCCCATGTTAGAAGTGATATAACACATTTCCTACCCCTTTCTTTCAGTCTAGCTTTCAAACGAGGTTTATACTCAGCCAGGTCTTTTCAGTTCCACCACCGCTCAGAGGAACTGCATGCTTGTCAGAAGGATACACACAGGAAATGCTCTAAATCGGAGACAACTGTTCTGCTGGCAGCAGTGTAAGCTGCTGGAACAGATCACTACAGCTTGCCCACTCTATTCTGCTGATCTCGGGTGTTGTACGATTACAAAACTTTAACAAGAAGAAAGCTGAATGACAGATAGCAGTGCAGTCTTACAAGTTTTTCCTGATTTCTGCACAGCATTATTTGGAGCTATGCATAAGCTTCCAAACTTTCTTAATCAACACACATGCGTATGTCCAGGGGGATTGACATGCAAACATCAGGGAAAAAATTCAACATTCAAAATTTTTCTCCATGTAGTTGGATGCTTTAACAATGGTAATCTTGAAGACAAGGAACTAACCCTCGTATTATTTCTTTCTGCTTTCAGTTCAGCGATTTCTTCTTCCCTCTCAAGCAGCTGCTCCCTGCATACATTTAGCTCTTTTGTAAGCGCTGCAAATTCCTGAAATAAACCAGACATAAATATAAGCACACCAAATATTGGGATATAGTGAGAGTAGATTCATACGAACACTTGACATGATTTCTTGAAGTATTCATTTCAGATGTCTAAAGCCAAGACAGTTGTATTAGTCATGCTAAGCAGGCTTAAGTTCAAACACTTAAAACCGTTACATCGTCCAATGTAAAGATAAAAGATGTTTGACCAGTGCTTTTGAGAACTTGTTTGTCTCAAGGCAATTATCTGAATTGGGGTATCCCTGGCACGCAAAGAGAAAAACCTGTTTGTAATGCACTTTGTTACTGTTTTAAAAAGTTGTTATTTGTTTGGCTTTTTAAATGACTGCTGAGGGAGATATGAAAAAACAGAGCACTAAGCAAAAACAGAACCCAGCAAAACAAGGCAAATTTCAAGTCAATATTTAACTAAGACAATGCATAATCCTGACATCTACCAGAATATACACGTAACTTCCTCATAGTAATACAGCATCCTGAAAGCTTCACCACTGGAGGACTCAGACCTTTACGGGTATTTATCTACTTAAGCTACATACAGGGATTTCATTCATACCTACTTTCACATCTCACAGAACGGAACTGAAACAGCCCTTCCCCATAGTCTGGGGAATCTGGGAGGATTAGAATCGGAATTTTCTAGAAGCTGAGTCCTTGGGCTCAAAGCCCTCAAAAAGCTTTCCCTTCGAATTCAAAAAAAAGCTTTCACCAAACAAAACTGAAGTGAAATAGTACACAGAGTGAAAAGTCATCAGAGAACAGGAATTAAGCTAACTCACAGCAGTTACTGCATATTTATTTGAACATTTCTGAACATCGCGATTAGTCAAATTTAAAGAATATATTTCTAAATTTTTGAGTTTTTGTCAGGAAGACATGATTGTACCAAGTATCTGAAAGAGCCACTATGTTCTGAAGTATTTGCACTCTATCAACAGCCTCACTAAAAATACTAAACATAAAAGGCATTTACACTGTAGCAACTCTGGGAGCATACTCTGGATAGGATAAAAGCTACAACTATACATCACATTTATAAACAAATACTGAGCCTAACCTTACCTACCTACTTACTCTGGCAAAATTTAAGTTGTAATCTGAACCACATTAGAAATTATTATTAGCAGTAAGTGTGAATGTGAACAAGTCCATGCTTTAGAAGAGGGCTTTGTAGGAAATGGGGAAAAAACCTCGTGTCATCAATGCAACTTAGGATGCAAAAATAAATACACATCAGTCACTCCAATGGCTGGTGAACACTTCAGAAGCACTTGTGCAAGAAAACATTGAAACAGTAGAAAATAGTCTTCTCTATTGTCTAAAAGAAGGAAAACACTCTAATAAACAAGAGAGTCATGTCTAACAAACAGTAGATGAATACAGCTAAACTGGCAATGATCAAGACAAGATGAACAAGACAAATGGCCAATCGAGAACACCACACTGGGGAAGCACGCTGTGTGCACAAACACTGCTTCTCTAAATTTTCCAACCTCCGCAAGATATGCTGCTTAATAGACAGTATCAAGTAAAAAAAAAAAACAACTTATGATGGAGCTGTTTCACAATAAAATTCAAATTGACAGAAAGCACATGCTTAAAAATAAAAGGACACAACAACTAATTATACTAGCACATCTGTAAATTCTAACAGGCAGCTAAAATACAGACATAGCCAAAAAGACTCTGCCTGCGAATTCCAAGATTAATTTGGTAAACTTCATCCTAAAACACACATGTGACAAAAGACAAAACATCCTGTTGCGCAACATGTACCTACAGTGAGCTCCTTTGGAATTACTAATGCATTCCGCTTTTAAAGGTTGCTACGAAAAAGATAGTAATACCACCATCACAGATACAGAATCCATCTCCATAATCGCTCTTCCTAAGTAAAAATCTGCTCATTGGAATAAAGATTCAGTATAGTACCCCCAGTTAATCGGCAAATGACTGCAAAAAAGCCTTAATTTCTCTTCCCTTTCCAATGGCTCAAAAAATAAAATTTGATTAACATACTTAATAATTACAGTTACATATATATTTCACTGCACTATTTCATTTGCATTCTTAAAAACTGGCCTATTATTTTCAAGTAAAAGTCCCTGGAAATACAGTTATTAAAACAACCTGGTCTGTAAATACAGCTCCAGGAAGTTTTAAACACACAAACAAACTACAAAAGGTTCCTGAGTGCAAGGTAAACCAAGAAAGGAAAAAACTTACTTCAAGCTTCACTGGAGCCGACAGAAAAATTGACTCTATTAGGAGCATTCCCTGCAGAACATCCCTTTGTGTCCTATTGTTTCCATACCTTCAACATCCCACCTGTGGGTGCTTCCAGGACTCCCAGGCAATTGATGGCACACATCCCTTTTGCTCCAATATAAGCAAAACCAGAACACGGTTCCGAAGCTGCAGTTCTTCACTGGCCTTCCCTACTTATCTTTATGTATTTGATAATTAAGTACTACTGAAACTACTAGAAGTACTAATAGACTCATAGTGTTCATGAAAAGAGCTTGGTATGAACTTATTTTCTTGGTGGTGTTTTTGCCCTTTTCAAAATAATTTGAAAAATCCTCAGAATGCCAGCATCAAAATTTACACGCATTGACATTACACGATTCTCCAAAGGATGTCAGACTAACATGGAACACTCTATATTTTTCCAGTCTCTACTGCAAGTCCTAAGAACAGGATAAAGAAAGCACTAAAGACTACCAGACACTGTTTTGTCATCCTTTCTCAATTTAAAGTTACTATATAGTATTAACACACATTTTCTTATCTCAGACATGCATGAGCTTCATCTTCTAAAGAACATCTTCTAAAGAAAGGAATTCTATTCACTCTTCACATGATTATAGAACATACGGTTCTATTCCACTGCATACTTCTATGCAAATATAAATTGTAGTGCAAATATATCATAATTATGACACGAACCATCACACTGTCAGATGACCCAAAAAAGAACAATGTACACAGGAATTTATATTGCTGCTGCATAAACAGACTGACACGTATTTCTGGCATTGCCTAATACCTCCAGTGCTGTTTGTTTTGACGAAGTATAGTTGCTTTGAGTCCCGTAAGCTGCCTAATAAAGAACACTTGAAAGTTCTTAGTTTCAGTTGACACCGCCAAAAGACATGTCCTTTCTAGTTTTAATACTTACCTTCAACAGTAGACAATTTGTGATTTCCTCAAGCAGTTCAAAAGGAGAGAAACTACTTGCAACTTTATCATCTCAAAAAAGTTTTGATGTCTCATAATTTCTTCCTTGGCATTACATGAATGTACAGAAAGAATTTAAGGAAAAAGAAAAATCCTAAGAAACTTTTCTACTTATCCACAAAGCTGCATTACTTTTCTGTAATTAAGGAGAAGATTGAGAAAATCAGAACAGTGCTCTGCTCTGCTTCTGGTTGCCATCAAAATAATAAATACCCAACTCTGAGGACAGACAAGAATGGGACTCAGCACTTCAAAGCACTTAAAGAATCAGAGAGCACTGAATGTACTAGGTAAGTGTCCCCTGTTGATTAGAACATACTGACAAACACCCCTACTCAATACTAAACTAAAATGTTTACTGAAGAAAGTAATTTTCTGAATCAACTGAATCATTCCAAATGTGACACTGTTGCTGCCAGAAATACCCTCAACAAAAAGCTAAATTGAGGAAGTTTGTTGTTCAGTAATACATTTTCTGAGGGGTTTTTTGCCCACAAACTCCATGAGTTTTTCAAGAAACAGTGTTTCTTCTCTATCAACCTTCAGAACTGACCTTCAACCTTTAGAATTTTAGAGGCCACAACACAAACATCCTTCCAAAAGTTGGATCAACTGGTGCCTAGCTGTCAAGCCCATACTTTTCTGATGTCCGAGCTAACAGCCACTTGGTTCCTTCTAAGATGTCAGTCCAGGAACATTACAGCTTTCAGAGAGCAGGTTCTCTTCATGTTTATTACAAGTGTAATTTATAGGTTTCACAGATCATACATTATGAACCAGTAAATGCTATATAACAGGAAAGACAGTATTTAACTTAGGGAAAAATTTGAAAGAAACAGCAGTAATCCCTTAAAGTCTATTAACATGAGCTGTGTATTAGGGATGATCTACAGACAAAGAACTGTCAATTTGCTTGGAATTTGCTCAAGCAAAAAAAAAAATTATTCCACAATAAAATGCAACACCACTGGAGTGCATAAGGGATCATGGATTACAGGCAACAACATGATCAGAAAGTTTATTTAAAAGATAGAAAGATATAAAAAAGAAAAATATTTTAAAATTGAAGAAAACATTATTAATACTATTAAAGTAGTATCTTCTGGCAATACAAGGATGAAGATGCAACTGTTGCATGTTTAGGAACACCTCTGCCAGAAATGCATGAGTGGAATTTATCTGTTTAATCTCCAAGTAATATTTTGGTTTACTGTTGATGTTCTGTTGCCTGCCATATCAAACAACCCACTCAAAAATCCGAGAAGCTGCAAAGAGCACGAGAAGAACAGGGGAAAGTGCAGGCCATCAGGGTTGAGAAACCAATGGACTCTGAGATAAGTTTCCATCATGTTATTTACACTGCGTAAAACCCACAATTATTCCAAATGATGCATGCATGATAATAACAAATATACAGTCTTAAACAAAACAATCAAAGAAAACCTAAATATCTAAGCTTAAGAGGGCATTTCATAGTCACTTCATTTTAAACCTAAGGGTTTAGGCAGCACAAAGTGACCAATATCCCAAATGTATTTGGAAGTTCCCAGCAAGCACATTTTTGTACCTATTAAGTCACACCAGTTCGGTGGGTTTTTTTAAGCTAACAGTCAGAATTATGAAATAGTTCAAGGGTAGGGTTAAAATTGAAAAGAACTGACATGTTTTAACCATTAAATCCAGCCCTCCAAGAAAACAGTTACACACACTTTAACAACAACAAATCCAGAAGAACCAACAACCAACCAACACAAATTAAGCTTTGCCTGTTCCGCATCATAAATCAGACTGTTTTCAACCTTTCTACATCTCTGGCATGTACTAATGGAAAAGAGTAAAATCAACCTAGAGTGTATAAAGAAAAATATTTTTCTTTTCACCTAGTGAAATTAATTTCCAGTAAGTATCAAGCAACCTGGATTTTCTTACTTGGCAAAATAAAACTTACTTCAAGCATTAAGAGAATCAGTTTTACGAAATAACTTTACCCTGTGTTCTCAAAAACCCCAACAACTTAAAAGGGAAAGTAAGAAAGTAGTTAAAGTAATATTAAAATACAGTTATGTCACACTCTTGCATTTCAGAGCATTGAAAGGGTTTTTATGCTCAAAGTAGCTGTTTTTCCAACTAGAGCTAAACATTTGCCAGAATTAGAATATAGACATTATATATTATAAGCTACAACGTACCAACTTCCTTTCCTATTTCTCCTTATGCATAAGATAGTTTATAACTCAGAAGACCACTACCAAAGCACAGGTGCAGATTTCTTTACTATTAAAAAAATAAATCTCACATTCCAACTAGTGGCATTAATACCATTTAATACCATCTTTGGTCAACTCTCAGTAGTTTATATTTTCATTGATACAAAAACATACCTTTGTTTTCTCTAGCAAAAACTGTAACACTGCATGAAAATGCTCAAGTGAACATTGCTGCCAGCTGATGGTCAGTGGCTAATACTAAATCTGAGTAACTTTTTCATTCCAGCCCTGTTTTTAAAAAGTACAGTATTTGTCAAGCTTACTTCTTGGATCAACCTATCTAGGCTTCGTCATTAACACTGCTCCGTTCTAAACAGGCAATTAAGTTTTAAAGTGTTTACAGTTGCATAATGTTATTGCTCTGGAATGAAACTCGCTGTTTCCAGTCCTTCTTGGAGCTTAAAGCAGAATCAACTGTCTAGCATCTGACAAGCAAGGAGCAAAAGAACTCACAGCCAGTAGGTACCAAACACATGCCCAAGAGCAAAATGGAAAAGCTTATAGTAAGACCAGGTCTCCATGGTAATAAATAAGTTTCCAGTTACCATCCCGAGTGAGTTGCTTAAATTTATGTGCAGTGTTCACTGAGCCTGAACTACAAAGCACTAAATCTAGACTTCATTGCTAGGAGCTTTCAGGAAGCACTGCATGTTGGAAGTGCAAGAAAACAAAAATGAAGAAGGGTGGTAATTTGGCAGCTTTGCAAGACGAATGCAGAAGTAACAAGAAGACAGAGGCCAATGCACATCAGTTCCATGTTCTCCATCCTGTAGCTCCCCCTCCCTGATCTAACACATTTCTGATAGACATTTCCTATTTGGGGGGGTTGTGGGGGGGTGGTGGTGGTGGTGGTGAAAAAGTACCAGAACCCAAACATGGCTGGATCCAGCCTCTTACTCCTTGAGGGATCAGAGGTCTTCCATCACACTAATCAACGCTCAAGCTTTATACACGCTACAGAACACGTTGGAACGTGAGCTCTAGTACACAAAGCAAAGCAGAGGCTGAAGGCAGGCATACTGGAGCCACCTACACTCAAATCATTAACTACAGCCTATGCACACCACCCAGACTAGCAAAATCATTACTGCCTATACTCTTGCATTTCATTTTCTCTAAACCCAGCAAAACAGTGCTATTATGTATGCAAGACTAGGGGCAAAGCCTCACAGAGAAATGTATCTTTGTGCATCGCAGGAGAGCCAACAATCCCTGATTGTATACCGTACTTTGCACTGCAAGGTACACATGCCAATCTCTGAGCATCTTCCAAGTTTCACCATTAATTAGACCTACATACAACACTGAGTACCTCAGTCACATATGCAACAAGTGACATCTACACAATTGTTTGCTGGTAACATGCTGGAAGTCAAAACCAAGCCACAGCTGCATCCTATTTTCTTCAGTGCTAAACCAACCTATTTGTAGGTCTGTGAAAATAAGGAAAGAGAAAATGAAGTTGTTTAAACAAGTCAGAAAATTTCCTCTAGTTACTTCTCTTTAGGTCTAACAACTTGCAGTTTGCTAAGCATCTTCCTGTAGGGCAACTAGCCTTGCTATCATTGAAAGATTAAGAATCCATCATCTCTCCAGGTAGTCTGTTAATCCTTTCATCAACCTTAACAAATCACTGTCAGCATCTGAAGCTTGTTCCAAGTATGGTAGATCATACAGGGTATATTTTCAGATAACCCAGAATGCACACAACCCAATTTTACCATAGCCTTTTTAACACAGACTTGTAAACTACTTTTAAAGCTACAGATGTGTATCAAAGATTACATATCAAACCAGTGAACAGCTATACAAAAGCCCTTATTTTTTCCCCAAAGACTTTCTCCAAACACTCAAGTAAGGGGGGGGGTGTGAACCCTGCAATTTAACAGCATGCACAGAGGATTCAGAAGCAAACTGAAGAAATACTAGTTTCAAGTTATTGTCCTCTTTTGTCTTTGTAAACTCCTTTTAAAATGTTATGCCTACTCAGGCAACATTGTGAATCTTCTGAGTAAGGAATTTCAAAAGTAGAACCATTACAACAGCTGTAGGGTAACAGCTGCCTAGCAGCAAGCATAGGAAATACAGAAGCGTTTTTCGGACTTGCATGAAACTTGGCATCTATTCATATGCAACGGTGGCAGAAAGCCTTCTTCCATCCCATGGCTAGAATCTTTTCATTGTGGTGGTTATGCAAAGAGTTCCACCTTGGCTGCTCTTGGATGTACATGAATACATCCCCTGAAAGAGCAGATATGGTACAAAAGTATTCAAAACCATACCAAGCTTGTTCAACTTGGAAAAATGTACAAGATCAGCTAAAATACATATCAGGCAAACTTTAGTCATCATTGAAAAACAGGCTTTTCAACTTGGGACATGTCTGGCTACTTTGTGCAGAACTGTAACTGTTGAGACGGGTCAGTAACAGAGTAATCCTTTCCAATACTGTACCAGTCCAAGTACCAATATTTCAGAAGAACAGTTTACCTTAACACAGAAATAAGTTTACAATACTTGGGGAGTATTAGAAAAACAAATGCCTCTCAGTTACACTCTGGTCCAGTGAATTCTACAAGTTTCACAATATGAATTACCACATTCCTGCACCCCTAGCCTAGTCTATTTTGATTAGTAACTAATACAGTAGGTAGTAGCACAACTTCTTAGTTGTAGCTTTAGGCATCTCCATTTTTGGAGTCCATGTCAGTGAAGAAACCTACCCACACCCATACCCACTATGGCAAAAGGAGAATACAGTTGTACTTGATTAAAGAGCAAGAATCTTGCATTACCAGTTTGACAAGGTATGGGACAAAACCAGTCTCCATCTTTAATATGACACTGTAGAGATTTCATTGAAGTTTTTCCTCTCCACATGAAGTTGGTCAAGATTTTCTGGGATCCCCTACAGGATTTCAGTACTCCTCAAAAGTGCCAAACTATAACACAACTGCAAGATATGCTGAGAAAATTTTAACAGGTTCAGTGTTGTTCCTGGGACCCTCCCCATTACAGAGGCTAAGCAGCCACTACAAAAGCTGTAACAATATCTTTTAAGTTATAAACAACATTAAACTGTCACTTTCCCTGGGCAAGAAAAAAAAATATTTTTCTGTGTATCAATTCTAAACATACTGCACTCACAAGAAATAGCACAATTCTGGCTCAGCTGACATTTAATACTAAATTCTTGTGACTTTTATGAATTATTTAATCCTAAATATTGCGTTCTGGTGTGTTTAAAAAAATTAATCCTCACATGACTAATACTTCACTATTTTTTTAGAAACAGACCCAGGACAAGATCCATCATGCACGATTATTTCAGCGACAAGATACTCCTGCAAAAACTGTAAGCAGCAGCTGAGGCACTGCCCTGCCCTATTCTAATCATTCATCTTGGCCTCTAGTTGTCAGGTTTAGTTTTGTGGCTAGTAGTTGTAAAGTACGTTTTTCACATTATGTTAAAGGGAGTGCTTGGGAATATCTGAATAAGGCCGGCCAAGCCACTCTCATTAAACAAGCATCAACATGCACTTCCCCCTCAGTGCTCTCCTACTTTATATATATATAATTTTTTATTTTTTTTTGCCAAGTGATGAACACTTCAGTCTTATAATTTCAAACTTGTTTAAGCAAGTAATACTCAATGAGGACAGATACATGCCTTCAGCAGGAAATTCAACTTACAGGCTCTTTACATTTTATTTTTCTGTTTCTTTATGCTCTATCACCCCAGTTTACATGCTAAGTGAATTTCCTAGGCTAACTGAAGCTAAATATATCCAAATCTACAATATTCAGAATAAATGGACCATTCCATGGAAAATTTGCTCAATTTTCACAAATAAAGGCAACTCTAAAGCCCACACAAAAAGAGTATACTCTCAGGTCTTGTAACAGACAAGTCTGGTATTCAAACACAGAAAAACTTAACACAGCAACGTAGATTAAGAGTTGTTTTATGGGTTTTAAGCTCTTTTTAACATTCAAAGTATTTTTTTGTCTACCATAAAGGTATCCATAATCAACAGTTCCAAACTTCATATAACTGCTTGAACCCAAAAAGTATGTTACATCACAGAACAAAACCAGGGATAGGAATAACACTAAAAGGCAAAGGAAAAAAAAATTAAAAAAAAAGAGACAAGGCCAGTCTGTTTATATGCTGTAACCAGTAACAAATGCTGAAGCAGAAGATGAATTGGTGAGGAACTTGGTCTGATGAGAGGAAGAATCTCCTGTTCCACACTGGGCTACAAACAAGGGAAAGATGATGCAATCGGGAAACCCTGCAGCCTCCGACTCAGTCGAGAGAAGAAGCACACTTGCCCCATTTCTCCTCTACTACCTGCCAGGACTTAACCTTTTACAACCACTGCACAAAATATGGTAGAGTGTTACACAGTCTCTAAATACTACAGTTCCAACAGAGGATCAGAGTTACACCAACTTAAGTATCGGTATAAATAAGATTACAGGAGGGGAAAAGGACAGATCCCTTCCTGCATGGACAAGCAGCGAGAGCTAAAAATCCTAAAAACTTCTTTCATTTCCACTTTACATGACGTAAAGTAATTCCAGATTTCTTCAAACAAAGGCTCAGCTTTTGGAAGATGATGTTGAACCACACCCTCAAAAGACATTCTGAAAACTCAAGCTGCATGTTCTAAAAGAAAGAAATTACTAGATGCACCTGCCTCGTGTTCTTCAACACAAATCTAAAAGAATGTTATGACCTTCCAAGCCTTTTCCCCATGAACTACACAAAAGGTGATAATACTGCATGAAAAATACATTACTCAGGAATAAAAAAAATAAAATTATAAGAATTATACACAGTGGTATCCCAAGGCATCTCTGAAATTATCTAAACCAAACTTTTAGTCATTCACCCAAAGGTAATATGGCAAATAGAGCTTTGAAGAGATATTCTGAAGTTAGAAATTTACCTAAGACATTCAGAAACATGTAAAAACCCCAACCAGATTCACCCGTACATCCAAGACCTCCCTCCATACCTGCTCTGCTATTCCAACCTTGGTCCCTCAGGTGCAGAGTCATCCTCTCCACCCATTATTAGATTATCTGAAGAACTTTGAGTACTACAGGTAATTCTTTGAACAACAGAATCCCATCTAAATTTTTAAATTACCTGTGATTTAGGTCAAAAGGTTTTTTAATTTCTGGGTTCCAAATTAAAACACAAGAGGTAGCGCAGGTCTTAAATCATACTAGAAGCAAGAGATTTAAGCGTGAGATGTCAGTCAGGACTTTAAATATGATACACAACAGAACCTTAAAGAATATAAAATTACACAGAGTTCAGGTTCCCATTGGGAACAGTAAATCCACAAGCCATTGATCAAGATAGAAGTCCCTTCCGATGCATAGAGCAGAATTCCCCTTTCCCTCCAATTTTCTTTCTTAAAACAATTTTGATTTAAACAGTGAGAAAACTTTCGTATCACGCATTCTGTGAAGCACACAACAAAACAAGCAAGCAACTCCACTTTCAGATCTCTCTCTCCCTTTTCAGTGGCTTGTTTCATGATCATGCTTGAAAATTCAGAAATAGTACTAAGACAGCTTAATAAAATTGGTTACTATTTACTGAGATAACTATGGATCCAGTACGATTAAAATAACAGGAATTTATGATCCTCTTTATTGAGACCTCTCCACGTTAAAGAAAGTTTCAGCTTTTACATCAAGGATTTGGGCAGCCAAAATTCCTTTTCAAGTAATTAAAAATAAACATCATTTCCCATTACAGGAAATTGTCAATGTTGAGAAGACAACAATTAATAAACTTCAACTGCAGTGTAGTTTCTTTACATGAATATTCTAATTAGATCTTTCAACTATACATCAAGCCAGTCTAAACTTTGTATAGGTCAACACAAAAATTCCTTGTTTAAACAGCACATCCTAAGGTGGCTTTGTTTTGGGGTTTTTTAACTATGTAAATTATTCAGCTACCTAAGCTTATAAAACTATATCCTTATATTGTGTGCTGTTCTGTAAATTTGAGGTGGGGAAAAAAATAAATCTCACTTAGTTCAACAGTAAAGAGTTTATTAACCCACAGTCTACATTCTTTACTGATTTTTTACCAGATATTCTACCCTGCAATTCTTTACAAAAGGTAAATGTGATTTTAAAGACAATGTTTCCCTAAGCACAATTTAAACTGAAAAGAACCAAATTTGACATGTATTTATATAGAAGGTAGGATTAAAAAAAGCACACAGAATACTTCTAGACAACTGGATGAGAAACAGAATCAGACACTAAACTCTACCACATACTAGCAACAAGAGAAAGGCACAACACAGCGTGGCTCAGAGCATACCCAAATAGACTGCTGTTCTACAGAGGAGGGGAAAAAGAGAAAAAAAAAATTTTTTACAAAGTCAAAGGCTGCCCATTTTCCCATTGCAACAAATAGAAAACACTTGCTTATTTTCCAAGTGGAACTTCTTTCTTCTCCTCAACAAAACTAGAAGGACATGCATATCAAATTTTTCAAGCTTTTTTCCACATGGCCCTTTAAACAAGTGATGGTCCTTGTTTACGATCCGTCCCGAAGATACGTGATTATGCCTAATACTGGTAGTGTAAGGATCTTTTCATTAAGGAATCTTGGAGCACTTCATAGAAGTTCTAAAATAAAATAAAATACAATACTACTTCTAAACTTTTATATTTCTGAAAACATAACCATCAAACAGATGAACTACAGGAAAAACTACGTTGACTGTTCTTATTCATATGTACCCATCAAAAGTCATACTGTATTTCAGATGCAACCAAAATTATATTCCCATTAAGATTTTCATTACCATCCTCAAAAACCATACCCCAAGTAGACACGAACATAAACACATGAGCAAAGTTCAAGGCTAGCCACTGTGGGGTAGCAGAAGGGAAGATTAAGCAACAAAGCTTCTCTTCTTAAACATGTTACAGCTCTAGCCACTGGAGGAACAGAGCACAGAGCCTTGTCATGCTGGTCAGAAGAAAAGGAACTGGTGATCAGTAGAGCTTATATGAAACCCAAAGTGAAGTCTGAAACAGATAAAGGTCATAGGCAAAAAACAAGTTAACCGGCTATTCACATCAATTTATAGAGATCTTACAGGAAAACAATGCATCAGAATGAAACTGAGCATTAACTTTAACAAGGATTGTAATCACAGTGCTCCTCCAATTCTGAGTGTATGAACTAGGAGAGTAATCTCCTCAAGCGACCTACAGATATGTGTTCAGCTCACCACACAATTATCCGGAGTTTACAAAATGCAGAAACAGTATTTCCATGCACTCCTGTGAAAAAGTCAAGTTGAATAAGAAAACTCACACCCCTCGACAGCAAAATAATAATTCTTCTTTAAGCCTGGAGAAAGTGAAAACATTTTCCTGGCAAGAATTGCCACACATTTCCCCATTTACACTTGGGGAATGCACAGGCAAAAAGATACACTTGGAAAGTTATGAACATCCAGATTACCTGACACACACAATACAAGTTTATCCCTTCTCACTATTTGTAGCTTGAGATCCATATGCACAAGGGATTATGATAAGTATATTCTAATATATGTCAACAGATACCAGTCAGCCTTACAGACTTAAAGTAACTTAAGCTGCCTAAATTACTAAAAGCAGCTTTCATGAAGACCTTCAACATATTGCTTTAAAGCAGGAAAACTAAATAAAAAAAAAATTAAAAAAAAAAAAAAAAAGGCAAAATTAAGTTAAAGTGTGAAATATATTGAGTTCTGGGATACAGTGCTAACTTGGGAAGACCAAAAACCAAAATTATGAATACACAGCTGAAATGTTCTCTCCAAAGTTTCAAGTTCTCCAACAACACTGTTAACTACAAGGGATCTAGATATATCAAAACACAAACAAATGGGTACTCTTAATTCTAAGATCAAATCCTACAGTGAGTAAAACCAACATCCACCTCTCCTAAATAAATACCAGAAAGCAGAAACAACTGTCATAGGCCACTGGATATTAAAAGACTAAGAACTTGTAAGGCAGGGGTGGAATTGTATTTTTAATTCCTATTTATCTTAAAAAAATACCTAGAGTTTTTTCTTTTTTTTTAAACATCTAAATGGCAATTGGAACTACGTAGCCACACTGAATCAAAGTCTTGCTAACAAACATCTTTAAAGTAGTGCTTAGTTATATTCTTTAAAAGAGCAGAGGAAAAAAAATAGATGCACTTGCAGACAAAGAATTCTCAGAATACCAAAATAAACACTACCTGTTGTACAAGAGGCTGCAGGCACGTTAGCATAGATGAGTATATATGTGAAGTTCACCTGGTTCTAAATATATCATTTATTTTTAAAATAACTTGTTTGGATTACAGCTCTCTTCACCCAAGCTTCTATACAGCCTGTTTGTTAGGCTGCAAGTTAGACTACAGCACACCAAACATTAATAAACCCACTATCAGATATTTGTAGATAGTAGCAGAAGAGTAGGCAAAAAATAATCACTAGTTCATCTTTCAGGGCTACGTCCACTATTAAAAAAAACCCCCAAACAAAAAGCATTTCTGTGTAGTCACCAAAACATTCTTCCTACAAATAAACTATGGAAAATAAAACCAATAGTTTTAGACTGCACAAAATTTACTAAAGAGATTGATGGGACATCATAACAGCACTAAAGTTCACCCTGAAATACAACAAAATTCTAAATTTACTCAAGCTAAAAGGGTTATTTATAATCAAGAGAACCTAAATTAAAAGCACAGTATAAACAGCAAGTTGCCAACAATAGGCAAGCAGATGTCTGCTGGGTAGGGGTGGGAAGTTTCAATAAACAAACTCACCCAAACATATTTAAATGAGGAACAAAGTAGTCAGAACAAACACTAGAGACCTGGCCCTCAATATACTCCATTACACAGTTGAAGTGTAGCTACTCCTCTGTTTGCCGATCACACAGCATACTTTCAGATAACTTCGTATTCTGAAGGTTTTGGGCAAAAATTGTCTGCTTCTAGGCCTTGCAAAGAAAGAAACATTAGGGAAGTTGAGGTTTATTGATATGGTCAGTGAAGAATGCTAAACATTAACTCCTATCTCCATCTGACTTAAACTAGTGTAAAGACAAACCTATCCAGTAATTTACTAACAGTAAGCACCAAGATTTAGCAACTGAAACTCAACATAGGCAAGACTAAAATGACAGTTGTCTGAAAAAGCAACGGAAAGAGTCATGTTCATCTTTGCTGTCAGAAGGGGATGAGAGAAGCGGAGGCTATGTCTGCTCCGACATACATTTGCACATCTGAAATCCTTTTGGATCTCTACCATTTCTGGACACATGGGTTCACTGCTGAGGCTAACAGCTTTTATTTAGAAGTCAGTATCGCATCTTGCTAGAATAAGAAGTATAAAGCTATGTCACCTCAAGGCTGAACAGTTCTGAACACTGCAAATGGAGCTGCACTTCAAACGCTACGGAAATTTCAGCTGTTGCAAAGTTTGGCAAGCCCTTTACTTAATGTACTTTCTGCGACTGTGTTCTTCATATTATGTACAATTCAAACCCTCATTTCTACATCTACAACATCCTGTATTAATTAAAACTTGTCTGGAGGAAATCCAAACACCACCATTATTAAAATGGCAACTAAATCCTTAAGTTCATCGTTATAAAACAATACCAGGGCAGTCTTCAGGTATTTTTGTTTAGGTATTTCTTACACACGAGACATCAAACAGTATTTCTGAGATTGTCTAAGGAAGATCATTCTATAGAGACAGACCTGAATTTAATTGAATACAAATATAAACAGGCTCACACTATTTTTAACTGAAGTGTGTAGTAGTGATAAAACATTTACTATAGATAGAATGCAACTAAAAATGGCCTGCTGGGGACACGCTTGAAGATACAATGGGCAACCTAGTAAAGCTGAAGCCAAATCAAAATTGTAGGCAGCTTTTTTTTTCCCCACATTTAGCTCCATATTACCTCTGACAGAAAGGTCTCATCTGTCCCTACGTACACGTTGCTGAATACAGAAATTCTGAACAGGACCATCACAAATACAGAAGAAAAACTGCAAACTTTTATTTTACTTACCTTGCATAAAAATGAAAACAAAGTACGATAAATTTAAGACCAAAAGATTAGAAGTGCAAGATTAAGATGGATCTTAATAAGAGTGTTGCTGAATTCAGAAGCATAGTATTTGTACATCAGCTTATAAAATTATTTACCTGTTAAAATTGTCATCTTGATAAGAGCTGCTATGAATTTGGCAACTTTGCTTTTATTTGTGCTAGGTACCAGAGACTCTGTAAATTAAACTCCAGTCTTCTCCACCCAAAACAAGTACGTTGTTGTCATTTAGAGAAACTTCTATATGAAATTCTACCAGCAAATTGAACCCTAGGCTGCAATGCCTTAATAACAAGAACTGGTAGTCACTTGGACCTCATCTATCTTAAGTTCAAAATTTAACTTTTAAATGCAGTAGTGTCCTGTATGTTTCACAGATTAACTTACAAATTTTAAGCATACAGACCTTGACTTTTGTAGAATACCTTCTAGAAGGCACGTAAAGGGCATAATTAAATCCACTAAGACCATAATTAAAATCATAACTTAATGTGTTTACATTAAAAATAAATGGTCTCTAAAGTTCTCAAAGTAAAAAGTTCATTTTCATTTTTTCTGTGAAAAAATCTAGGAAGAATAAAACTAATTTTAAGTTTTTGCACAGCAATTTGATTTCATCAAGTTCATCTTCCAAGGTCAGAGTACAGTTTGACTAGGGTAATCTGTAATAGAAGGTAACTCCCAGGAAAAAAAAAGCATTGCCAAGAATCCAGTTATTTTATCAAGACCATGTTGATGTATTTAACTTCCAGCTGTCCATACAAGAAAAACTTGTCAGTTTTACTCTGTGCAGATGTAACAGATAAAGCACATCTATAGAAGATTAGAAAGCTCTTCCCTCTCTGAATTAGACATCCACAACAAAAGTCATCTTAGTGTAAATAGCTGTTTCGGGTCTACGTGAGCTAGAAGTGATGCCTTTAAGCTACTAGCTGACCACCACCCTACAAGTACACTACTAAAGTCTACTGCTCTGACACTTCAGAGAATGCACATCACTGCTGCAGAATAAATTGCATTTACTTTTATAATATACAAGATGTGCAAATACACAAGTACCAATTTGCCATTTTGTAACTATATACACAGCAGTATGAGCCTCTTCCTTATACACAGAAACTCTGTGAATGTAAGGAATTAAGTACAGGGATGCCATTAGAAATTGAGTGTCTTCATACTAAAAAAACAGAGAGGTAGTTTTGGTATAGAAACAATCAATCTGGCATTCCTTTTTTTATACAGGGAGTTTCCATCAGTCATCAGAACGGTCTAACTGGCTGATTCAGCTAAATACATGAAACAGGAGAAGTGTACAAACAAATACTTCAATATGCCTTATGATAAAGTACTACAAAATCAACTACAAAGACATGTTATAAGCTACATACCAAGTCTGAGGGAGAAATAATACAGTGGTTACATGGTGATTTAGCAATTCATGCAATTATACTAGTATTTGTACAACTACTTAAGTTGATCTTCACATCTCTTTCTAGTAAATTGAAAACAACTACAATAAAAAAAACCCTTTAAAATATGCACAC
The DNA here is from genome assembly GCA_013400195.1 of Aramus guarauna. Classification (NCBI taxonomy): domain Eukaryota; kingdom Metazoa; phylum Chordata; class Aves; order Gruiformes; family Aramidae; genus Aramus; species Aramus guarauna. The sequence continues at coordinate 1,125,672 of VXBL01008827.1, forward strand.
TACTAAATCCCTTCTTTCCTGATGCAAATTTAAAGTTATCCTGCTTCTACCTCTCCTTGAAATCCGCAACTAAACTACACGTCATTTGAGACAGTAGTTCAAAAGAATGCTCAGCTTAAAATAATCAACAAAAAAGTTTGAATAGTTTCAAATATTGCAGTCAACACAAAGTTTTCCTAGGGAACACTTATTAAAATTTAGAAAAATAAAACAAACCACATCTTTTCACCTCATCAGAAATTTACACCTATGAAGTAACTAACTCTTTACCACCACAACAACTTGTCAAATACAGAAGTTATTTCTAATTGTAGCAAGAATAATAAAATATTTTTGACTTTTGAAAGCATCATCATCACCTTCCACAATCATTTGAGCTTAAGCACCACTGAGGACAAGAATGTCAGTTTTCATACCACAAAAGTATTTTTCAACAGCCATCTATAAAAATCCATGCACTGCTGTGTATTTACAAAACATTGCAGTAAAATTTCTCTCAACTGAACTATGAAGCTTGCTTTCCTACAGATTTCACAGGAAATCATACAGTTATGACATTCTTGAAAATGGGAACTGTTTTTTTAACTGCATTAATCTTTGAGTAAATGTTTAGAAAGAAACGTTTATATTTAAGTAGCTTACTAGATTTAAGAAGGAAAACTGAAAATTGAAAAGGGAAAAGAGGAACAGCACAGTTTAGAGCTTGGGTGATTCTACTCAGCCACAAATTCAAGTATAACAGTTTACAGATCATACAATTGGTTAACAGCATGCATTAACGTAGCAGACCTGAAATAGCGGCTAAAGAGAAGCCACAATTATTACAATAAAAAAAACCCTAAGAACAATTTTTGCCTGCAGCACATGATTTAACAGAGGGAGCAGCACAGGCTGGAAACTTCTCCTTTCTGATTTCCATCGTTCCATTGTAACACAACTATATTAACATGTATTCCTCCTTTTCAGTTTCTAACCCTGGGTAATTGCCAGTACCAATTACCATACCAACACTCATACAGTGATTGCATTCTAATGAGAGCAGTGGAAACAGAAGAGTTTAAAACTACTGTTTTAAAGCTTGTAAACATTAATATTTAAGGACATGTAAACATTTGTAAAATTAATAAGTATTCTTGGAATAATGTATGCAAGTATAGCATCATCATGACATACTTGGGACAAGAAGCAACCGTGTGAGAAAGCGTAAGGCTATCAACAGTTAACTGACACCTGAAAGCGACCTCTGCTTTGCTTTTCAAAGTGTTCAAAGTTCGGTTGCATTCTTGTTAACTAGAATGGATAAAACCCGAGAAGTTCTGTAGACACCAATCACCTTTTCTAACTAGACACTACTGCCCTATGTAACACATCTAGCAATACGGGCTGTGCGTTGGTACACTGCAGCCTTCAGAAGTCAGTAATTAGTACCACCTAGCAAGACAAAAAAAGACCCAAACCAAACAAATCCAAACTCTCCAAAAGGAACTACATGAGTTAAACAACACACTCTGATTTCTACACTGCCATAACAACTCAGCACGTATTCACAATGTAGCACTCAAACTTTTCAAGTTTTTAAATTGAAGTCCTTAACTGTATCAGAATGGCCCACTTTCCTTCCCAGAATGGCCTGTATGTAATTCTTAAGCACGTGAATGAATGAGGCAGTTAGAAACAACATTAAAAAATACTAGCGGTAGAAGAAAGTCCATCAAGTTCTAGCAAACAAAAGGATGTAAATAAAACTTCACGCTCAAGGTAAGCCAAAGCAATGCCAGAAACTGGGAAAGCATACTGGACGGTAAGGGCTGATGTTCCCCGCTTGCCTTGCTTTTGTATCTTTCTCAAAGTGAGCGAACAACAACAGACACTTCAGGAAAGTACTAAGCTAGATTGATCTTCCTCTAACATAACTTGAGTCTTCAGTGAATTAAATATACAAAAAGACAACAAAAAAACCCACAAAGAACACAAAAGTTATTGAAAGATACCTTCCTTTCAAAACATCCATACCTGTGGAAGTGCAGTATTGAGCTGTCTCTGCAAGGAATCTCTCTCATGACCAACTTCATGTAGCTTGCCCTGGGTCAACGCTAGTGTCTCCTGAGTTTCTCTTAGTGTTTCCAGAAGGCGATCCCTTTCTTCCAACATGGACACCATTAATTGCTCAAAATGGGAATCAGCATCTGACTGTAACGGGGAACCTGAACCATGGCCTCCATTTCCCCCAGAGGGAATCTCTGCCTCACTGATGGTTGGCATCACCTCACACATCATCTTGAAACAAAATAAGACAAAACAAAGACCATAAATTTAAGTCAAACAAATCTAAACAGGATAAGCAGAGGAATTCTGGATACTACCCATAATACCAACTTAGCTTTCCCAACGATAGCATCAGCAAACGTTGCCAACACTTTACTGTTTGCCACTATTTCATTAAGACTGCAGGAGAAAAGGTATACAATCGATTTAATCAACGCATCACTTCATAATGAGAATCTTGTGACTTCTTGCAAAACCAGATTTTTACTGCTACGTTTCAAACTGTGATCTCATTTTAATGGATTTATATTTTTGTTAAGAGTAAACTGTTGCTGAGATCTTTAAAACAACAAAGATAAGGCATGCAGTATGCCACCAAAAATTATACACTTAAACCAGTAACTGATTACACTGCATATTTTGACAATCATTATCTGCTTCTTCCAACGCTTGAAACATAAAAGATACTATCTAAAACAGTACTTTGAGCTTCTGCTGGCTGTAGAAAGTCTATGGTAAAGTGATGCATGTAAATTAGTAGTAAATCCAAACAGTCCATTTCAGGAGACAGACATGTAAAGGAAGATAAAAAGCAAAAAAAAAAAAAAATCATTATGAAGTGGTACCAGCTGTCACTGTGGATAACGAAAGGAAAGGTAAGCAAAAATAATTCAAGGCAGAGTAGGAATACAATTAACCATGCAAATGTAAATACTGTACTACTGTTAAATTGGAAGGACTTTTAAGAGACCCTAACAGATCCTTACAAGAGGCTAAGGCACCCAGTTTTTTAAAAAACATGCAGAAAAAAACCCACTAGCAGAATTACTGCACACTCTCACTGAACCACTAAGACTTCTAAAGTTCTTCAGACAGCCTCTCTCAGCGTCACAAACCTATATGAACCTAATGCAAATCACAAAAATAGTTTGCTCAGTCTCTCAGGTACCACAAAGTTTGTTCTCAGCCTTAAATTTCACACTCATATCTGAACATTTTAAAGAACTATTAAACTTATTCTGAGCCTTACAGTGGGACCTCTCAATCCCTTGAAAGACTTGGAACAGCCTGAAGTGCTTTATAACATTTTCATGCATGATTACCATAAGCCCTGTATTTTCAACACCACTACATTATTTACCTTGCTCAATAAAATAAAAAGGCTTGGAAAACAGGCCCCAGGTTTCCTGCAGTACCAGTTCTTCTGTTTTTAGTAGTTTTTTGTTACCCCAAAAAACTTTTTGGATTGCAAAGCATCCATTCAGCTCAAGTCCAATGTCTATTTAATTGAAACACCCCGTGCACATGAAAACAAATAAACCTGCCAAGAGCAGATCCAGTAAAAAGCAGCAGCAGCTTCAGCTAACTAGCCAAGTCCAGAACAGAAGAATGTGAAAATAAACTGTCTCAGCTTCCCATCCCTCTATTACTGGCCCATAGGTCCTGCAACAGCTGGGATGGGGGAATCGTGTGCTGAGGAACCAAAAA
>VXBL01008827.1:1155989-1247808 GCA_013400195.1 Aramus guarauna
TGATTCTATATGCCGATGCAGGTGGAATGCATGGTGCTTGCAAAAGCCCAGCAGCTAGAGAGGGGAGTACTCTTGCCTTTTTGACTGAATAATAAGAAACATGAGGGGATGCAGTTTCTAGTTGCCTGAGTCCATAGAAAGCGGAGTATTTAGGTGCTACAGTATTTTTAAATGAAGCAGCTTTGGTGATAACTTTTCTAACTTATCAGACAATTCAATAGCAAATAACCCTGGGGCAAATTGAAAATTCTCTTCCCTGACAGTTCTGAGGAACAGGTTGGGCAAACTACTTGGCATAGACTAGATACATTTAATCCTGTCTCAGTGCTGAGAAATTGTTTCTCTTTTGAGGTCCAGTCAGTTGTACACTTCTTTTATTATAACTGCCATTCTCTCTCAAGGGAATTAGGAGCATCACAGTTTTTCTTTGTTGTCTTCAAGATAAAGACCAGTATTAAAAAAATGCAAACCCCTCCCTACCAGGTGAATTGGGAGTAACAGGAGGGGATTTTTGTTTGCTTGCTTTCTTATTCCCATGGAGAATAAACTGATTGCCATAAAATTTTTTAATGTACTTATTCAGTGCCTCCCCTCCATTGTTTTCAAAATGCTAAAATGCACATTTTCAACAAAAAAAGACACTCTCTGCATTTTCTTTTGTGAATTAATTGATCCACCCATGTTTCTTTTGTCAGATATTACCTCTTTGTTGTGATAACATCTAGTATAGAAAGAAGTGCTCTAGTAAACTAATTATTTGTGAAGAGACTTAGGATCCTAGGAGAAAACCATCCGTGACAAAAGGGCCTATAAGAAATGCCAAATTATTGTGGGTTGAAAGAGAGAAAATTAGAAGCAGAGTGTGGGAAAAGCAAATAAGTATTGAAAAGAAAGTGAACTCCAGCATGAATAGGTTGTATACGGATAAAAGATCTGGCCAAGTAACAACAACAACAAGCAAAAAGTTGTTAACAGATGCTTGAACTTAATATTGAAACAGAAAAAGTGTTGATATAATTCTGTTGATATAGATCTGTTGTGTTATTGTTGGCAGAGGGAGTTAGTTTAACTTTAGGAGAAGGGTAAATTGTAGACTTTTATTTATTTTCTCCAGCTAAAAACCTCTGACTTGACTTTTTACCTATTTTTGTAGTGGATTTTCATCATACCATGTAAGTATGAAATCATTCAGACAAACATTTCACATGCCAGTAAAGCTATGTGTATATATTAGACAAGCACATTTCATTCCTCTAAACCGTATTTATTACTTAAGCTCTGCAACATCAATTTTGCACTTGGAAAAACAGAAGAACAGAGAAAACAGAAAATGAGGGTTGTCTGCACAGGAATGTCATTGTGAAATAAGCCAGGAAGGAAATAAAAAACCTCCCCAAATAGTAGTGAATGATCATTAGATCTCTTTTTGGGCCCTTTCTGTTTCTATTCTATGCAGTCCCCGCTGGAACCAGACTAAGCTAACTTGGAAGTGTCCGCTCCCAGAGGGTTACTGTAGAATCGCCATGTGAGGCAGCTGAGCACTTTCCTCCCGAAGATAAACCTACGGCAGAACACGGTACAGAGATTCCAAATCTCATGTCAATTTATGCCGAGGCACGTCCACGCGCCTGCCTTCTGCAGTGCCGCACAGAGACACTGCGTGAGTCTGAAGGCAAAATATCTCCCTTAGGGTGGTGAAGAGCCACTGGACTTCAGTCATTTGTGAGTCCAACACTCGCCCCGACCCATTGACTCTCAAACCTACGCTGGGCACGCGGTGGTGGGCTCTGGGACTAGTTAAAAACGAAGCAAACAAAGTTAAGATGTGAAGTGGAAGTTGCTATTCACCCAGGGAAATAATTCAGCAGTTCTGATTACCAGGCTTGAAAGTTAATACTAATTAACTTCTGAAGAGTATATAAATTTGTTCTTTATTTTCCTGAGCTGCTGTATTGCCAGTTCCCAAGCCCAATAAAAACATGAAAAGGTAAACACTTACCACATTAAGATTTATTTTCTTGGATAGAAAAAAAATGGAGGTGTTTTTCTTTGATCTCTTTCTTTGGATTGGAAAATACAATATTCTGAGCAGCAATAAAAAGGGTTAGGATAACTTAAAATTAATTATTTTGCAGAAAGTGGAGCAATTCCGCACTAGTTTGCACCACTTGGAAGTATTTCTTACAAGCATGCGAATAGTCCTGTACCACAGGACTTCATCCTCCCACCTAAGGAAAGATGGTTTTTCCCCCTTTCCTTACTGAGTACAGCAGCTACGTAGCATTGCAGTTGAAAAAGCAGTGGCAGCGATTTTTTTTTGGTGTGCGTGTGTGTGTGAAGATTCCAGGTCTAAATCTCTTCTGCATTAACAGACTCTGCTTTGGACTTGGTCATTGTCGTGAAAGCGGTGTGAAAAAATGTAACCTTTTTCCCAGCCACGTCTCTGCATCCAGCCTGCAGAATGGCCTCTTCACAGACCAGAAAATATCTCAGTCTCTAAATGTCTCCCACAGTTATTAAAATTTTTCTTTAATAAATATAAATGAATGAACCTGGCCACACTTGCTTCATTTCTGAGTTAAACTCAGGTGTTGTGAGCTCACTACAGTGACTGGAGATAAAGACAAACCAAGGGGGGGATACCTTTCCTAAAAAACAGTATTACCTTCAGTATCTGTGATGGGCAGTAGAGTTACTCGTTAGAGGAAAGATCAGTGATTTTTTGTTCTTCCCTTCAAGAATATGCCAATACAGTATTTTCCGTCTGAGTCATCATCTCACCGTCATTGAAGTTGGAAGGTGTAAGTTTTTTTTTTCAAATCCGATTAGAGAGGGAGTGCCTTGTCTGCTCGAACACAGTACAGTTATTATCTGGAGCGCTCATTTCCTTTTAAAACATGAATAGTTTTATGCAACCATTAAGCGACACAGGATGTGACTAGGTTGGTTACTCATACGGATTTAGATATAATAAATTTGAAAGCAAGTCTGGTTTCATCATGCCCCTCCCTTGATTCTTAGGAGGGGAGGAATTATTATTTTCTACTCTCTAAAGAAACACTTAAATTCGAGCTAGTCCACAGCATTGTAGTCAGAACCAGACACAAATTAGTCTTAAGCCACAATTTGAAATGCATTTTCATACACCAGCATAACAGAAACTTGTTGCCTTTGTTCCAGGAGATGAAAAGTCTGTGGAGAAGTGTGACTTACTGAGAGAAGACTGGATTCATAGAATACAATATATAGCATTTATATATTTTCCTTACAGTCTGCATACTTTAGAAGTAGGAAAGTCTGCCTACCCTCAAAAAATTCACATACTGCATTTTCTTTTTTCTCGAGAAGCTCTTGTTCAGAGATACAACTGAAATTAAATGACTTGCAACCTAAGATCAGACCAAGCTCACCCTCTCCTGTCTCTCAAATATACATATAAACATACGGCTTTGTTGTTATTCACCAGTTTTGGAGTGAGGCTTTTTAAAGCAGAAGCAGCCTGTATACATCTTTGCCAAGTACCTGAACCTGGAAGTGATTAACTGTCATTTCTTATCATCAAGAAGACCCAGAGATGATTACCAGCTGTCTTTGGTCAGAGCTAAAAGACAAGCATCATAAAGATGCGGAGAAATTTGTTTTCAGAAGTAAAATTCAAAAAGACAAAAGTGAAGAGGTTTAGTAGAATTTCAGGACTGACTCTCAGTTTTACCTCTTTTGCTCTTTGAAACCAGGAAGAAGATGTAGCTGAACTTCATATTCATTTAATCTCAGGACTTTCACTGTTCCTTCCCTTCTCCCAGCTCCTTCCCACTCCCAACAGTGTCTGAGTAGAGTAAAACACCTGAGGAACTCACGGAGTGCGGCCCAGAATCCACCAGATTGCAGAGATGTTTCATTATAGACACCGTCTCTTGCTGACTTGAGCGGTCGTGCAGTAAACCTGGAGTAGTCTAGCCTGCTAAGATCTTTTACTTTCCCACTTGATGGTTAATTACTTGTAATTACCTACCTTCTTTACCTACAGATGTATTTTGAAGATTAATACATTATTTCTTGTGAGCCTCTCATCTAATTACATGCTCCTATCAGGACAGATGGGAATTCCATGCTTGTGAGCACCGTGCCGGGATGATGCAAGGCTGCCGTCTGGGTTCAAAGCAGGTGACACCGGCAGATCAGCCACTTACCTGCACATCGCCTTTGGGGCTTGAGAGACTTACCTACTACAGAACCAAAGGACTTGTACCAACTGGGACCCGGCTTCAATGTTGGAAGCCATGTGAGAGTTTATAAATTGTTCTGATCAACGTTAAAAATAAGCGTGTTCCCAGAGGAACTGTTTATTTCTGGTTGCCGAGGATCGTAGTAGTATTTGCAATTCAGTACCTCAGTGGAGAAGGCACAGTCACCAAGCCCTTACTGATGCCAGAGAGGTCTTCTCTTCCTTATTCTGTTTGCATCCGTTTCCTTCCAAAGGACCAAAGCCTTCCAGCTTTCATCTGAACACACCACCAACAGCGTTGCACCACTTGGCAGGACAAGATTGCACAACGCTACGAAAATGTTGGCAAAGGCTACCTGATAACCTACCTACAAGACGGCCACGTCTTAGGAAGGGATTCTCTTCCCAGAAAAACAACTTCTGTGGCTGATCTGCCAGCTAACTTGGATCTGAACATCAGTCGAAAGCCTTTTTGTGCTCCCATCCCTATTTGCACCTTTTTCCTAGCCTCCACCTCTTATATTTCAACTCAGGAAGATGGCCACTCTTTTGTCATTTAGAAGTAAAAATAGGGAACAAGCTTTTCTTCTGGTCTAAGAAAGATTGCTTAACTACCTGCATTTAACTCTTGCTCTGATAAACAGACTTTGTTACACTTTTGAGTTTGTTCATCACGACAGACTCTTCTAAATATTTTATGGTTTGATTCTTTTTCTCACGAGCATTGTGACGGATACATTTCCCATTTGGGCATGAATTTTCTCACACAGGTGGTACTAAGCAAGATGAAAGATATGACCTCAACGCCTTTAAACTCGTGTAACTAAGTTCACATGGCTGTGTCATGCCTTTGATTTTCTGAGCCCTTTACCTGGTGGAAAATAGCACAGCAGCGTACACAGCTCTTTCCTGCTCGCACAACTCACTTGCATCACTGTATTTTGGCTTAACTCTGGGTTACAAAAGTACCGTTACAGTAAGTGTCACAAATTTTTATTCTAAGTGGAACCAATCATTCAATAAGGAATACTTAGTTTCATGCAAAGCGTGCTACAGTCAAAGGGAAACAAAGGAAATGATTTCTCTGGCTTCAGGTGGCCTCCAATCAGACAGTACGCATGGTATTAAAAATTAAGGAAAGAGCTTAAAATTAAAAAGAAGCCACATTAATAGTTAGTTTCTTCTTCAGAAGGGCCTGTTTGGCTAAAAAAAGAAGGAGGTTAACAAAATAACTTTGTTTTTTCTCTGCTGTACTAAAAATGGCATATTGTGTTTGGTCATGGAATAAATAGTACTCAAATGTGCAAAGAATTGAACCAGAGTTTGAATGGAATCCATATAAATTTTAAGTCATGGTTTCTTCAGTGGCAAAAGGAAAAAGATGTTTACTCTGAAAACTTCATAGGAAAACATAAATGCACTCAAGTGATCTACGAAACATCAGGAAAGTTCAGACTCCTGAGGTAACAAGATGAAAGGTAAATTATTATTGCTTATTGGAAATCACAACAGCCAAAAAGATCATTAACAGCTCAGGACCAGAGAGCACGGAGGATTTAAAAATAGAAATGAATCTGTGCCTTGACTTGAGACTTATTCACCCTTAAGCTATTTAAGACTGCAAAATATTTGTAAGACAGTATCTTAGAAACACTATGACATGGAAATCCAGAAGATTTGGACTCATACTGTCAACACCATAGGGTGGGTATGATTTCCTCCTTGGATGCACCAACTGAATTTGTCTTTACCACAGACTTTGGGCAGCAAAAAGTGAACAGCGTGTTTTAGCAGTGGTTCAAAAACGGTCTACACAGCCACTTTCAGCTGTAATATTTTCTACTTTTGTTTGCATTTGCTGTTGGACTAAGCAAACCAGTATAATGATTTTCCTGGTTAATACATTGATACATTGGGATTTGGCTTTTTTTTTTTTTTCTTTGACCAAAGCAGGGCTGAGAAATAGGGTTTTGTACTTACAATTCAGTGGCAGAAGCATGCCAAGAACAGGTTGAATGCAGTTATGGAGATACTGTCAAATCAATACAGAATTCAGCTGTGTTTGTACGAATACAGTATTACTCTCTTCCATCCAACCTGACCCATATGGTAGCTGTGAGTCACATGGAAGTATTTTCTGTTCTTTCTGGGTCGCTTCCAGATCCCTGCTTCTCTGGTAACTTTGTTTTTCCCCCTCTTCCAGTGAACCCTTATTAGCAGAATCCTGCCTCAGATTTGCTATTGGTAAAACCACAACTAGTTTCTACTTGCATCACAAATATGAAGGAAAAAAAAAAAAATCTTTTGTGAAAAGTGCCACAAGCACAGTGCAAATCTCTTTCTGGAATACATTATCTTCTATCTGATGATCTTGTATCTGTATTTTGTCTGTAAGAATGGACAAAACCAAACCAGTTACCAACTAGGCAGTGATTTACCTGCTTCTGGTTTTCATATCCATTATCTCAGAACAGAATTCCCATCTTCTAACTAGATTTAATCACAGCATTAATATTTTCTGGTTAGAAAGGGAGAATTGGTACGAAGCCTCATGCTTTGCCTTCTCACAGAACAGTTAAATGGGAGCAGGAGAAAAAATGGGAAACAGCAAGTCAAGTTCTGAGCCCAGCTTTGCTTGTACAGGTCTCAAGGCAATAAAAATGTGATATACAAAGTGCAGCCGTTCTGCTTCCTGAGCTACTCCCCTTCGGAGCTGCATTCAGCAAGACACAGTCAAAGGAATCCCCGAGTTTCATTCCTTTAGTCTTACCATTTCATTTTTTTCTTAATAATGAATACATTTTTCAATTGAAATGAACAAACCAAAGAGCATTCTTCCTCGTTACGAGCCCCTTTCATGGTCTTAGTGAAAGCTCTTACACCTTGCATTCTGCTAAATGCGTAAGACTGAAGTCAGAAGAAAATTAAAGCTCCCAGGATAAGATCCATCCCTGAATATTCAGTGTCTATGGTGCACCCGTCTACGTCTGTGCTAGAAGCCAAACCTCCCTTTGTGCTCGCAGAGACAGATGCGTCTTCGGTGGGATTCACTTCATCTCAGAGTGGGTACCTAAAGCAGCTAGAACGCAAGATTTACCTCTGACGCTGTTACAAGGATGCCTATAAATGAATGTCTATAAATGAATGTCCATAAATGAAGTAGTCCATACCTAAAACAAATCTCAGTTCTGGCCTCTGCTGTCTGAGTACACGAGGAGCGCTGGAAAGGGCATCGCACAACCAGTTGTAGGCAAGCTGTACCAGGAGTTACTGTATTTCTCAACTCTAACAGTACTCCTAGTTGCACACTCAGAGCACAAGGAGGATTGGGAACAGAACCTGTCCCACAGGAGAAACTCTTGCATATTTAAGTTTATTTCAAATAAGTATTCAAAGAAAAAAAAAAAACCAAACTAAAACAGATTTAGTATATATTTGCTTTTCTTAAAAAATGATTCCATGAAAGAGTTTTATAGTTATCTAAGTAGTAATACAGTTTTTTATATACAAAATTCCATTTCAAACAATTTACTGTACAAAAGAAAGTATAAGCAACTGTTACTATTTCATGATTTCAGCAAATAACGAAAAATTCTGATAAGTATGTGTTCAGGATATAGTTCTACCATTTACAGGAATGTCAGTATTAAGTTGGGAACACTTTCACATAAGCATTTACAGATGAAATTCCCTTTGAGGAAGTTCCTTAAGATTTCTCTTCAGAATAGGTAGTTCATGTTTGGCTTCCTTCTGGATCTTTTGGGCTACCGAGGAATGAGAGGAAGAATACTTATTTTTTCAACAAAACGTACGGACACAATTCTGCTTGATTTATTCCCGCGCACAGTCCTATTGCAGTCAGTGGGCCTGACCTGGTAAACCCGTACTACCAGGTGTAATGCGTATTGTGTGAATAAATCAGGCAGGATTGAGCCCTACAGTAGTAAGCCATCATAAGTTACAAATTTTAAAAATAGTGACATTCCTGCAAGTCAAAATACAACAGAAACAAGAGTTAACAAAATATAAGCCCTTTATTAATAAAAATCTTTGGTTGGATCAATATTTTAAATAAGCTTCAAGAATATTTGGTTAATACCATTTTCCTTCTTCTACATAATTTCTTTTCTGGTACCTTCTTTGGACAGACCACAGAAAAATATCAAGTTTATCACATACTTTAAAACAAATAAATATATCAAAAGCTAAATATGGCATTTTTTTTTTAAGTTCTAGCATTACTTTTTAAATTAGTTTGGCAAAGAAAAAAGAAAAGGAAAAAAAGAAATAACTAACTTCTCTTGAAAACAGTCTTTTGACGTTTGGTTTTGCAACAAACCATACAGTAGTTAGACTTTAAAGAAATCTTTCATTTTTATTTTATTTTTCAGTTTTATATTTGCAATGCAAGTGCCATGGACAAGACAAAGCAGTAAGAGAAATGAGGGTAATTGCACCAATATTATTTGGAAGTGCAGTTTATCATTTGACAAAGCAAAACTAAAATGTACTATGTTTAAAAAGAGTGGTACTGATGGGATTTAGCTAGGCATCGTAAGTAAGGATTTTAGACTTACACTTTAAGGAAGCTCCTTGTACAAAAGATAGAGTATTTTAAGACAAAAGAAAAGTCCAGTAACTAACTGAAGGTCTGGTCCTGTAGCCCCAGTGCAGGCAAAACTTCCATTGAAGACAGTAAGTGGGACACATTTTGGATTTACTCCTCCAGCACAACCTCTGGGAAAGGCCATTCAACAGCAGAAAGTCTGCTGTGAAAACCGGGCGCAGACTCCTTTCTCCTGCAGAGGATAGAGGGCTACAGAGAAGAACCTGGCTACAAAAAGGATGTGCTAAAACAAGAAGAAGAAGAAGAAGGGGATTCAAGTAGCAACGACGGTGTCCGAGTACTAGGCAGGGCAGTGTGAGTCACTGTAGCTCTACGTGTGCTCGTTAATTCAGGGCATTTAAGAAAATGCTCTCATCTACCTGCTGGCAGGATCTCCAAAATTGTGCTGCCGCTGCTTGGCCACGAGCGAGGAGCCGCTGGGGGACCGCTCAAACAGAGCTGATGGGGCACTGAGGTAGCTTCATCCACATCAGTTGTTCATTGGTGAAAAAGAACTTTTCCAGATTTATTTTTCTGATGTTTCTGAAGAAGAGCAGTGCCCTGGTGAAGGTCTTGGGTACACAGCAGAATGCCACAAGTGCCCCACGCGCCTGTGTGACTCCAAAGCTCAGCGGGAGCTCTGCTTGTTTCAGACCTGCAGGTTCACACACCGATGTCTGCCAGCAGAGCTAAACCCTCTCTTGGAAAGCAAGTCAGCCTGGTGGGCTTTACGTGGTTTCCCTCCTGCCAAAAGGAATACTAGGGCACACTCTACAGCTGATTTTGCATATCCTTTATGGAGTTACCTCACGGACCTTCAAGCCTGGGGTTCCAAAAATATTTTAAATTAGTAGTATTACTATTACTTAAAATTTACCTTTATTTATTTAGTTAATTAATAGGCTAAGGTCAAATTCTCAGAGACTATCTCTATCAGGACGTATAAGTATCTGCATTTATTAATGCACGCCAACGTCAATAGTGTTATCTATCGATGAAATATAAAAATTCCCTGCATTACTGCTTGTGCAAAAGAAAAAACAACATTATCAGAAATAGAATGTGGTCCTCCATAATTGTAAGAAGAGCATTTCTCACAAAGATGGGAGCAAAATGGCAGCACATCCTTCAACATGCACCAGGTTGTCCGTTCATCGAGTCCTGCCCTTTACGCAATGGCTTGTGTATCAGTGGAATGCCCCGACATATTTCACTCCCTCCTCTTCTATACGTCGAGAGGATATGAATGGCAGGAGGACAAGCTCCCACTGTGGCTCCTGGAGAGTCTGGGGCTGTGATTGTTACAGTTTTCACCTTTTTTCTTGTCCTTGTCTTTCCAGGTTTCTAGCATTTGCAGCTTCCCTTGCTCTTCTCTCATGAAGACCTCCACCATGAGAACTTTCTCTTTATGAATCTGCTGACTAATGTCCTTGGGAATGTCTGGGATAATCCAGTCAACAAAGTCACTCATAAACATGACCAAGTTCTGAAAATGAAATTGTGAGAAAATGTCAGCAGGGTCAAATGAAAAGATGACTGGCGGGGCAGGGGCCATTTTTGGTGTACTTGGGAAGAAGGAATGAAGAAAGGACAATATTTGAGTTGGGCTCAACTGCATGTCGCAAGTCTGATACTGAGCCAAACTTACCTCAACTTCTTCCTCATGCTAGAAATAGGGAAAAATGGCAGGCACAGATCTCTGATTTATGTACAGATACTGTCACAGCCACTTGGAAATTCAAAGGAATTGATAAATGCCTCACAAGTTTTACGTCAGAAAGGTAGAAGCAAATAACAAGAGGTAAAATGATGAAAGTTGGTAAAATACATTCCAATGAAACGCTTCTGATTTTAAAACCTTGATTCAATGAAAATTAGGTCTTTCACAGAAAGATACATACTTTGTAAAAAAAAAAAAAAAAAAGGAATAAAAGTTTGGAAACAAGTTGTTTAGGTAAGACAGATTTAAAACAGTTGTGTCACAATAACCAGCATCACTGTTGTGAGCGAATACTGTCATTCAGTGAAAAATTACAACATTTTGCCTTCTTGTTCAGATGAGAGTTAAATTCTAACTGGGAAAATTTTGGAAATTTCATATCTTGGTTAGGTCTAGAAATGATTTTGGATGAAATTTATGCTGCTTCAGTGAATTTGTTGATGTCCTACTGGAGAAATTGGTGGGATGTAATTAGGATGAGCCTTGGGCTTTGCTGCTCACTAAGGTCATTAAGTTGCTTCTGCAACAAACCGGTCCAGGGAATCCCTGGGGATGAATTTTTCCACTGAGGATATATCTGGGCCTGGGTGGGCAGGAGGAAGAGGGTGAATGAGAATGGGTAAATTTCTTTGCTTTTGCATGAAACAGCTGAGAATGAAGGTATTATCTTTGGCCTAATAACTTATTTCCAAAGGTGGCTTGCCTTAAGAAATACGGTAACTTTTTTTTCCTCATATAAAAAGTGTCTGCAGCATAACCTACCTGGAAAACTATCACAAATGCTAATCTTGCTGCTAGGACAGCCCAGAAATCCTTTGAAATGTCATACTTGTTTTCGGACCAAGGGGGTTCTCGATAATCTTTGTATCTGCAAAACACGATTCAGTAAATCATTCAGAAATTTTAGCACCATGAGGAATTAATACCAAACAGTCAAACAGTAAAACGAACCATCTAAAAGCAAGTTCAGTATTACAGCGTGAATTAACCTCACAGAAACAAGACACAGGAGAAAGCCTCCCACAGCCTTCAAGTTTCACTCAAAATTAAAGGTCTTCAATCTTAATAGCCTCCGATTAGTACTAATACCAATTCTGCCTAAAGATGGAGTAAACTACACAGCTCAGATAATTTATTTTCTTTTAAGATTGGTAAAAAACCCCAAAACATATTTTTTTCAGACTAATTTTAAAGAGAAAAATACTGATCTCAGATCCACAGAGTGTGTTATGCCACGTGACGTTCTCCTTGTTCGTGATTAGCAAAAAATTGCAGCTAAATTTTGCCATATAGAGAGAAGGTGAGAATTTTGCCTTAGCTATGGCTTATAGAACAATCTACAAGCTAATCAACAATAAATTATTAGAAAAATACATTACATTTAAACCACAACATCCTGTCAGTATTTGGGAAGAATTAGGGTATCATATTTTCAAATGAATTAAAAAAACCCCTGCAACTTGGAAGAAATGATGGGATGGGAAGAAGAAAGAGGCTGGGACTAGAAAGCAAATACACCTGGTATTTTTGTGTTGGACCACGACACTAACACTTCTGTAAGTTCTGTCCTAAAAACACATTTGCCAACCTCAGTTATCCTGTGCCCAGAGATCACCAGAAGGAAACCAGGAGGAAGTAAAAGCAAGCAAAGCTTGTATAAATGCAATTTTGGTTGGGTTTTTTCCCTTTAATCTCAGACTGATTTGTCTGTTTAGCAGTCGCTATTCAAATTTATAAAGAATATAAATTTAAAAAAAAAACAAAAACAAAAAACAGTGGGTTTTTTTTTTTTCCTTTTTTTTTTTTTTCTGGTCAGTTGGTGTAATATTTTAGTATATGTATACCAAAATCATCTTTCTTTTCTTCTCCCCTGGAATGTCTCTTCCTTCCTTGTTTTCCTCTTCCCCTTCTTATCCCCACTGTCCTCCTTTCAGTTTGGTCTAAGTGCTTTCACTGTTATATTTGGCTTTGGTCCCCAATTCTAAGCGGTAAAACATTTGTTTTGAAGATAATGCATATCTAAGGAAGCCTAGGCAAAGCATGCATTTCAGCGCTGACCTAGATTGCTTCATAAACTCAAATATGCAACAATAACTTTCCTTGAAAAAGGAAAAGAATAAGTAGAAATGTACAGGCATGCAGATTTCCTGTACCATCACACATTAAGTAGGTCTTAAGTTCCAGTGCAGATAAGGATGCTATTACTCTCTTCAGGAATTGGAACAGAAACTGGACAAAAAGAGAGGTGTACTGTGAAGCCATGGCCATTATATCCATAGCCTGTGATACAATAACATGACATCAGAGTAGCATCATTTTGTTCCCTTAAAGCATCGTTATTTATCTCCTTTCCTGAAAAAGGGAATATGTAATAACAGAAATCTTTGCACGGACAAACACTGAATTTAACATCACCAAAACAAGCAGTACTTCATATTCAGGTTTTGTGCTTGCTTAATATGTAAGCCACAATGTTCAAGGCAATGGATCCATCTGATATAAAAGGCTACCAAGGTGCTAAAAAGATATTGAAAATACAAGAGACGTGCCCCAGGAATGTAAAAATTTGTCTCATTTTTAGCCAGCTGCGCAAATACTCAAAATCAGTTATCATTCAAGAGAGTACCTGCATATCTGAACCTCGTAGCCAAGATCCATGGGGTCGTTTGGAGCTGTTCCTGCTTGAAAATCGCTGACATTAAAAGAGGATAGTGTATGGTTCACGAAGCCATGCATGGTGCCATTCTCACTGTACATATACAGGTACACGAGGCGTGGAATGAAGTCGGATGTGAATGAGATCACAAATGCCTAAGCCATAAGAGTAAAGAGTGAGCGCAATATTCAGGTGGTGGTTAAGTTAAGTTCACAATATCCTCAAGCACGTCTTGCCCAAAGAGCTCACGCAACCCGGGGACTGCTTCAGAAAACAAGGGGGGAGCCCACAGGACCCTAAAAATGGAGTATTTGCTGCTGCAGCAAGGTCGTATTTACTGCTTACTCTTCCGAGTTGCAGGATATTAGAGGGAGTAGTTCCAGGCTGACTGAGATTTCTACGGGGATAACAATTTGAACTCCCCAGAGAATGAAGCGGCCGTACCCCCCAGCACCAGACCAAGGCCAAACACGGTGCTGCTTCCCCGTGCCCCAGCCACAGCTTGTCCCCGATGCATTGGATAAGGGCCAGTCGATGGATTTCCAAGTATTTTTCTATTCTGCAAACAACTGACAGCGAATTGACTCTTTAAATTCTCATTGCATTGCAAAAGGCCATTAGTCATGTGTGGTTTTTAACTCCACCAAGATAAAAGGATGAGCAGACTGAGCCCAGTTTTATTTTTATGGTCACAAAAATTGCATTGCATTTGGTGATTTAAAAAGGTTGTCTAAAAACATCACACTGAAAATGCAAGACAGCCAATTCAGCCGAGTTCTTCAAAACTTTAGCCTTTCTCATTTATCATTATTATGAAACATTCTCACGGGTATAAATCTCGTGTACATGCGGAACGAACACAGTACAAAGCGTTTTACTCATTTTATGATAGAGGGGTAGTACATAGATCAAAGAGGGAAAAATAACACTGGCTGATGACGAAGAGAGACTACATGGAAGAAAAGAGGAAAAAAAAAAATAGAGAAATTATTTCCAAAGGAAAAGAGGAGAAATGGTAAAGACAAATTAAGGCAGCATACCAAATAACCAAAAGAATGGTTTGGCCATAGCACAACGGACACTTGTGGACAAACCAAAGGGATTTCCTGTCTGGATAATGGCGAAAAAACCACGCGGGCCCACGGACACGTGGCCGAAAGCCCCACACGGCCCCTGTTCTGCTGCATCGCAAACATGTTTTCAGCTGGTCATTCAGCTTTTTTTTTCATCTTTCCCCAGGTAGGGTGCAATGAAGATGATCATTGTGGATGTCTATTCATATAGAATATTAGATAAGTATATAAATTAATGTATTAAGGCTTGTGACAATTTTCCAAGGGCTGGGATGTTCACTGTTGAAGTAAATAAAAATATTTTCATGGATTTTCAGAGTTATCTGAGCAAGAGGAATGCAGTTTGAGGCCAGATTTTCAACAGAGGGACCCTGCGCTCTGATGAACTGAACTAATTCACACCCAGTTGATTACCAGACTCTAAATAGTTTTTAGCAGTGAAATTAAAAAATACATCATCTTAGTGATAGTATCTCAAAAGAGCAAAAGTAAGCAGCTATGGTCTTATTTGTTTGAAGGGCAAAAACTATTTTATGAAAACATACTGGAAAAATGCTGCAATGACTACGTCCTATTTTATATTATTGTTACTACTATCACAGCTTTAAAATAAACACTGCATCTGATTGTCTAATATTTCAGAAAATTTCAAAATCCTATACTTTCACTTGATTTCAAGGGATTTATGCTGAAATAAAACAAATGGAGCAGAATGGAGAAGCCAGCCTATTGAGTTAAAACTTTATTCATGCCAAATTACTTACATTTATGATGACAGCAAGCTTTCCAATACCTCTGAGGATATTATACCAGATTCCTAAGAAAGGAGAGAAACATGTAAATGCTGTTTCAGTCATTAAGATTAGATAAATTACATTTTTAGTTAACAGTGTTAGGAGCACTTATGGCTGTGCCGAATTAGAGTTATAATTTCCTCTTTTTATTTAAAATATAAGAGATTAATGTAATGACCTGTAAGCAAAGGGAGCCCAACCCTGTCTTCCAAAGCTTTGTTTAGGCACCTATTTTTTTTTTAGGTTTTAAGCTAAAAGCTTCTTTGAGGAAGAGGAAGGCAAGTGTGAGACAGAGCAACGCTGGCACAGGTAGAAAAGAAAAACATCATGAAACTTCATTCAAACTTCTCAAATGCTTGAGGAGAATAAGAAAGCTACAGGTAGGGAGCTGGAACCTCCACACACGTGGTGCAGAACATACTGATCTACCAGCTTTAAGGATCTACCTGAACCTGTATCTACACCTCCTCATCACTATCGATCCTACCTCTGTTTTGAGAAAGCAAAGCTCCAGTGGACCCACTCGATGGGATTTTGCCATTTGCATCTGGAAACCGTACAGATACGGGTTTCCTCAGCATGGGCTCTGTGCATACAGAATGTAATACCAACCAACCCCATCCCCACTCGGGTTCAACCCCTCTGGATTTAGGCTGAGGATGATGCGTGAAGGCCCACAGCTCTGCCCCTTCCCCATCTCCAGATCACGTTCCTCACGGAAGGGCTTCTCTGAAGTCTACATAAAGGGCTGGTTTAGCGTACGTGGTCATGCACCCTCCTGCCTGGCCTCTCTAACAGTCTCCTGGTCATTACTGACAGCTTGAAAATTTCTCCTTAGTTGAAGCACTCAAATTGCAAGATTCAGTCTTGATGGAAAAATCCAGGGCTGCTGCCAGATCTGCGTGGTTACGGCCCTGATGAGCCACTCTCCTACTCTGGTCTGAAGAGGAAGGAAGGTGTAGGAGGCTTTACACAGGGTGACATCCCTGGGAGACACCTCCAGCCTGGCCGAATCCTTTGCTTGATAACTAACTCGTACTTCATATAGCTTTGGTCTTCTGGCACAGCATACAGAAGCCAGCCTGGACAAAGCACAGAATTGAACTTCAGGAAAAGATATTAGAGTACCAGCAGAAGCAGAGATAGACCTCTGCTTGCGGCCAGCGGTTACCCACTGCCCTTAGCAGCTGGGACCTTCTCCCTTTCCTCGTTCTGCTGACGCCTGCCCTAAAAACTCGTCTGGTTTGTCTGTGGCCATCTCACAGTCTCTGACTTTGGGATGTCTCTGCAAGAAGTGACGTTCTTTAACCCACAAGAGTGGGATTGAATTTCAATAAATTGTAATTAACATCCTCTCAAAAATCCCCCAAAACCTCCAAAACCCCACCACAACCAAAAAAACCCAGCACACACCCCCAACATCTCCACCAGCAACCTTAGCCTGCAGCATGAAATGAGCCAGCCACGAAACACCCCAAAAGGTGGTAAAGGCAATAGCATGACAAAACAGGATGTCTTCTTCAACTCTAGGATGATCCGAGGGCACAAGGATGAGCTCAAGGAAAAACTCGGCTTGTACAACCCCAGAATGAACATTGAGGTTGGTAACAGATCATAAACTCTGCTCTTGCTGACTGGCTCTGTAATATGAGCAATTATTTTAATGAACTTTTTAGTTGTAAGTAACCAACATTTGGAAGAAACAGGTTCCTCGTTGCACACACCCATCGCTGTTAGCCCCCCCGCAGAAAGAGGACTGGTCTGTTGTCACCCTACAACCGCAGGGCCCAGCTCTGAGCTTCCAAGCTTCACCCTTCCGACATTCATGCTGAGTAGGGACGAAGGGACACATTTACCCACAGACTTTTGAGTCCCCCCCTCATTCCCAAGCGTATTTCTCCAGCCCAGTCCCAAGTTATTAAATGCAGAAATTTTTGCTTCTGCAAGAAACCGCATTGCCAGGGAGGACTGTTGATGTGCAGAACCATGCGAGATATTTTGCTATTGTATTGATCACTTTGATTTGAAAAATGATATTGTTTACTTAATAAAATATTCATCTGAATTTAAAGCTCTTGTCTTTCTATTTTAAAAGTAAAACCTTGATAAGTCATTACAGTTCACAGTTAAGCCACAGTCTAATGTTTTGAATTTTCCTATAAATATCTTCCTGTTAATGAAACTAACTCAACATAATAACATCTTGCCATCAATCCAGGAATAGACAAACAGGGATAACAATAGCAATGTGCACTTACCTATATCCTTTGCTCTGACTGCTACCGGTCTCCTCAGCTCAGTAACAAATTTTTTTGCGTCTAGACGGATTTCAATGATATTGTTCAACAAAGCAAACAAAGGTGCCAGCGGGAAGGATGCAACAAACAAAGTTACAAACCCAAACTGAATAACTGAAAAGAAAAAGAAACCATTTCAATGGCTGCGGTCAGTATTTGTGAAATCATTTGTGAAATCATCACCACGTCAGTGCCATCCCCCCAAATTCTAACAAGACGACACATGCTGGGAGACTAAATCACATTTTCTGCCTCAGGCATGGTTCCGGCACTGAAGGGCCAGTTGCTCCTCTTGCAAAAGGCAAGGTGTGCTGGTTTGGGCTGGGATAGAGTTCATTTTCTTCACAGTAGCTAGTGTGGGCTATGGTTTGGATTTCTGCTGGAAACAGCGTTGAGAAAACAGAGATGTTTTTGTTACTGCTCAGCAGCACTTACACAGACCCAAGGCCTTTTCTGCTTCTCACCCCACCAGCGAGTCGGCTGGGGGTGCACAAGGAGTTGGGAGGGGACACAGCTGGGACAGCGGACCCCAACTGACCAAAGGGATATGCCATACCACATGATGTCATGCTCAGCATATAAAGCTGGGGGAAGAAGAAGGAAGGGGGTGACATTTGGAGTGATGGCATTTGTCTTCCCAAGTCCCCATTAGGCGTGATGGGGCCCTGCTTTCCTGGAGATGCTGAACACCTGCCTGCCCATGGGAAGTGGGGAATGAATTCCTTGGTTTGCTTTGCTTGCGTGTGTGGCTTCTGCTTTCCCTATTAAACTGCCTTTATCCCAACCCACAAGTGTCCCACTTCCTCTCTTCCGATTCTCTACCCCATCCCACTGGGGGAAAGTGAGCAAGTGGCTGCGTGGCGCTTAGGGGTTAAACCACGACACAAGGCAAAGTAACCAGAAGGATGGGGAAGCTCCTAAAACAATTTTTCTGTGGGCGAGGCTGGCACAGGAGTGATCTGAAGGAGTGGGATTATGGCAGTGACTGTGTTAGCTCTACATAAACCTGCCACGCTCCACCCAGCAGGTTTTAGCCCTCACTAATCCCACTGCAAGTTTTCTCTTCTGAAGCATAGGAACTTACGGGCTTTGAAAAGGACATGACTGATTCTCCGCCTTTACTGGGAATAACTTGCTTCCTTCAACCTGGGATCGTATCAGCTTTTGTTTGATGAGAACATCGCATTGACATCGTACTGTTAGTACTGGTACTGTTAGTGCCCCATCTTTCTCTTCCTCTCTTACTTCCAAATGCCGATCTTAGTAACTGCATCTTATTTTTAGGAACTGACGGCATGACCTTGTAGTTTGTACCATTAAATTTCAATCTTTCAACTACGCTGTGCATCAAGGTCATCAGATGTTCTAATTTGCTTCTGCATTTACTGGGCATGTCAGTTTTTGGTATTAGCATACTTCATTATCCTTTACCACTATTTTTGCTGAGTTATGCCTTAAAATACTAAATAAAGTTGATCTTTTAAGACAGATCCTTCAGGAATGCCTGATACTGTAGCAAACAGCGTTATGTCAAACAGTTCTCAGCCTTTCCAAGATTGAAAATAGGACAAGAAATGTAGTTGTACAGCCACAGCAATGTAGAGCTGATATCCAGTGCTTAAATTCCTTATCACTCACCCAACATAACACATTACTTGGGAAAAAAAAAATAAAATTATATTTGATCTGTCAAGTACAACCTGGTCTACAGGCACATACCACTCTCAGAAATTTAGTCCAGATTTCAGAAAACAGAAACAATCTGGTGTGAGAATACGCAATGGAAATTGTCAAATCTGAACTAAGTAACTTACTCCCAATGTGGGGTATAACTGATAATAAAACATGCCTCACAATCTCAAGTTTACGCCATTTAATCATTTGCATTTGAAACCTGACAGCGGCATGTCCCATGGTTTGAATGAAAATATCTAAAATACGGTGCTATAGTAAGGGCTCCTGAACAGCAGAGAGCACAATTCATCCCTGAAGCAGCCAGTGGTTGGCTGAAATACGTTACAGCCCCAGGCTATACGCTTTAATTATTAAGTTATCCCTCATCTCCACCGTCCACCGAATCTACAGTTCAAAACCCTCAGCTCTCCATCCCAGTTAGTCGGAATAATTATGGTTTAAGATGCCTTCTTTCCACCTCACTCACTCATTTCCATGTATTCAGGGGTAAGTCCAGCGAAAGGCTCCAGGTTGTAGTCCACTTCGTAACGCTGCTTTTTTTTCATGTGCTCTTCATGGTCTAAAGAACGCCGACGCTTTAATTTCATGTATCGTATAAATTTCTTCATTTTTCTGGGGGAAACAAAAATGATTCAGTTAGCATGCCATTCCGGTCAGAGTGCCCATTTCTCAGCTATTTTACATTAACGGACACAATAAGGTCCATACCTATTTTCATAAAAACTGTGCAAGAGTTGCAATGCTCTAAAAGTATCAGGGATCAGCATACGTAGGTACTGAACCCTGTTTTAAGTGAATCGCGTGTTCAGTATTACACCTCCTGCTAACTAGTAGGAAAGCAATAGATTTCCTAACACTTTTCAAAGACATCTGCGTTGCTGGATGCAGTTGCAGCAAGGGTGCAGGTATTTATTTGCAATACAGCAGACACAGGTTTACTGCAAAAATCTTGTAGGTAGCCTATGAATTACGTACACGTCAAGGGGTAGGGGGTATAGTGTATCACACGCGTCGCAAAACGTGTTAAAAACCCCCTCCGCAAACAAAAGTCGCTACTTACGGAATGCCAATCTCAAATAAATTGTTCTGAATCAGCTGCTTGCCCAACATGATAATACTGAGCTGGATACACAACTCCATTAGGCAACCGCCTGGAGCACACTAGGGTGGGCAGAGGAAAGGTCAGTCAGAACATCTGCTGCATCCCTGGGGCAGGGGCAGATGGTGCTCCCACCCGAGGCGATCACAGCCAGGGTGAAAAAGCAATTACCTCTTCCATTCGGAAAGAATGGAAAATGTAGACGTAGTCTCCTGGACGTCCAACAAATCTAGGGCACAATGGTTAGAATTATAAACTTCATGTGTATTTTATACTTTTTATACTTGATTCCTAAAGTCATTTATATCAAACTGTATGCCTTTGGGTGGGACCACCTAATGTTTAGTCCTGAAAAAGTGAATGAGAATAATTACCTTCGGTTTTGTTTTAAAGAGTAAGTCCCATTGAATGAGTAAACAATGCAGTAAAACTGCAAGTCTTGTGTCCTACAATATTATAGGCGCATCCTGGCAGAAATTCTCTAAGGTAATCCTCATTTCTGTTGCATTAGCTGGATCGTGCCACATGGAGTATTTATTTTAGCCTTGTGCTTTCATGCTGGTTGCAAGGAGAGCGCCGGTTTCTATGATCTATAGTTAAGAGCCATAAATAGACAACGGCAAATAGCCTGATGGGGGATCGCATCTGAACGTACAAAGTTATCTTAACAAAATGGCTGTAGCAAATTTGAAACAGCAAAGTAAGGTCCCTGCTTTATCCCATGAGGCTGCAGAATTTTGGGGTCAATACTGAGGAGTTTTTAAATCAGATTTACTTTATCGTCCACCTATGGTCTTAGCTCAGCTACAGCTGTCTCATAAGCAACAAGCTGAAACCCTGAACAGCTTTTTGCATTACTCACCGGCCTTTGAAGAAAGCAACGTAGAAAATGGGTGTGTAGGCATTGACAAATTTCAGCAGGAAAGCCTTAAAAATCAGTCGCTCTTCGAAATTCTTGTCAGTTTTTGGCACCTCTGGAACCAATGTGACATGGATAAGAAATGTTAAGGAGTTATCCTACCTGGAACATCTCAAGATCTCATAAATGTGGACTTTGGAAAACATCAGCCATCTTTTAAACAAAGAGGTATATATTTATAGCAATATAAAGATATTAAAGCAATACGGCCTCACTGAGGTCAGTGGTCAATCTGCTGAGGATCCCACCGTTCAGATGTGTTACAACAGTAATTCCAATTTCATTCCAAATCTGGCTGACCTCCACGACAATCATTGGCAGATGGACGAGAACTTATCTGAAAAGATTGCTGGACCTTTTGTCACTGCTGCTTTTGGGAAACGATGCAAAAATTTTTGTTCTACAGTTTTTTTGCACTCAACAATTTTGCATTTCTCAACATGTCTTTTGCCAATTAAAAATGGCAGAAAATGAAAAGAGTAATTGTGTGATATAGAAAAGTGAAGCTCAGGATTAGGTATAGGAATTTCTGCTGTAACGCTGTCACCCATCACTGGATTAGTGATTAGTACTACCACTGCTGGAAGAAAAACTTTTAAAATAAAGCCGAATCCATGTGCGCTTTGGTATTTGTAAGTACCTGGTTAGAATTTTAGCCACACATTTCAATTTCCTGGGGTTGCTCACCACTTTGAAGTTAATCATGAAAGCCAGTCAATTGGGTCCTCTCATTTAAAATCGCTGTAGCAAATATCAGTTGAGGATTCAAACCTACCGATCTGAGTTAGCCACCTTGCGATGCAGCTGTATACTTCATCCAGGATGATGATGACGACCAGGTTGATAATGACTGCGGTGGCAGTGACGGTGACCCTAACGCTTGACCGGCCCGAGGGAGTGGAACTGATCGCCAGCGCCGCTGCAGTCGAGATCCTGTATATGATGACTCCAAACACTATAGCGAAGGTCAGCCCAACCTGCAAGCAAGAATAGCATCAGCCTCTTGTGAAAGATTTAACTATAAATACTTCGCTTGGGACCTAGAAATGACCTTAAAAATGGGATCTCTGGGCCACATCCCAAGTCCACCCAGTTATGCATGAAGGCGCCTAATCGCTTTGACGAACTGTGGGAAAAGATCCTCTTTTGCTAGTAATTTGATCATCACATGAAAAAATTGATATAATGATGCCACTATCACTTGCAAAAGGCATTTTTTAAAGGCACCTAAATGTAAACTACTTTCTCATATTAAAAATATTAGTGGGTTTCCTTTCAGCTCTAACAGCAGCAGCATATATACGTGGCATTTGCTTTATTATAAAAGAAAGCCAGGGTTGAAGCAGAGAGGAGTATTTCAGCTTAAGTCTGCACACAAACCTTCAAATACTCTACAGAGGCTCGCTATGCTGTCATAATCCCAAACTGAAATTAAATCTGATTAAATCAACACACTTCCTGGCAACATAAAGGTGCACAAAATCTTACTCAATTTTTCATGGTGGAAATACAGGAGTAATTTTAAAACATGATTTTTATAAAGTACTGATTCTTCAGCTGCGATTAGATTTACTGCATTTCCATTCTCTGAAAACACAAATATTAAAAAAAAAAAAAAAAGCTAGCCCAAACCAGAATCCCTATGCTAAAAAAACCCCCAAATGAACTCAGTTAGTCTGACATATTCTACCTTTGGAAAGGGCTTAAGCTTGTTTATCCATCTGCCAATCTGTTCCATGTCTTGAATTATTACTGTTTCCCTCAAAATTTATTTTCAATGCTGATGCTTTATCAGCAAATGGAGAAAGGCTGCTCTCATCATTATTTTACCTTTTTCTTGAATTAAGTGCTCTGTCTGCAATTTTCCTGTTAGATGGTATAACCACAAGTTTCACTGATTGATTAAAAATCCTTGCAATCAGGATTGCAATTGGCCACATTATTTCTTTCAAAAAAATATGGTATAAAAATGAGGCCGTTCTCTACTTCCTGACGACTTTCTGACTCTATCTACCTTTTAAGTTTCATCCTGTCAATGGTAGTGGTAATTTCCATTTCCATGCCCTCATTTTTCCTCTACCCTAGTTAGGTATTCTTATTTCTTTACTGGAAAGAGACAGCAAAGTAGAAATTCAAGCTCTCGAAAAGATTTTAGGTTGTAACACAATACAATGCTTTAATTTTTTTCACTGGGAAAAAGCCATTGTGGACCACATCAACCTGATAAAGCCCATTACGGTTTCACTAACATTTCCATCACTTCTGTTCTAATACAATGTCTCGGTAACATAAATTCCAGGTTTTGCCGGGTGATGCTTACCATGAAGATAATGCCAACAAAATTGGTTAAATAGGCTGGAAAACGATCCTTCCACGTCAGCTTTTCTTTATCTGTCTAATGTTTGGGGAGAAAAAAGGGTACATTTAATAAAGATGGAGCGTGTGATTTTGCACATGACAAAAACAGAGGGGGGTGGGGGGGAAGTCTAGCAAATACACAACCAGTTAGAAGATGCAAAGACACAGTGTTTACAGTTACAATTCCACACAGGCAAATTGTTTACTCCGTATCTAGGCTCAAATTGGTCAAGCGCCTGCACTGCGAGTATAAATAAACCAGATTTTTCTGTATACTTTTTGAAGGAAAGATGCAAATAGGTTGTCATAAACCATGAAGTAAGATCTCTCTTACTGTTAAATATTTTCTTTTGCTTTCCCTAGAAAAATTCCCCCTCTCCCTTCTCCCTCCCCAGTTAATATTTGCAGCTTTGCAGTTGCACCAGTGGTTCCAGTGAAATACAAAGTACGCTACTCAGTAACTCCAAGACGAACGCACAGTTGACAGGGAAGATCTTGTTTTGGCGTGTGTTAAGACTTGAAATTCCTTCAACATCAGTGACTTTTAGCTCCCTGACTATCCACGTGGTATTCAACGGACCACGCCGATAGCAGTTAAGATACACATGTATAACAACAGCTCTTTATAGAATACCCTAAATCCAGTCAACCAGCCACTGCCTGAATTTGGCTATGAAAATTTCATTTAGAACAGTACTGCTCATCTAGAGTCCTTCATAAACTTGGATGCCGGGAATTGTTTCTAAACACCAGAAAATAAACAACAAAAGGAACATTACGGAAGATGACGCACATGTTAAAATGAACATAAAAATATTACTCAAATTCTATTTTTATGACATGCACGTTGTCTCAGGGAAGTGCAAGCAACTCTTTCAAGGCACGGTTCATGCTCCACTGCAAAACGTAATGTCAGTCCAGGAAGGTCAAACTCCGATTAGCCATGCAGTGCCATTCCCAACGCATAGAAACAGTGTCCCAAAGAAGAAACAAGGGGAAGAGGGGGAAGAAACCCAGAACTGAACGTGAATATTAAACAAAGGTTCAACAGCCAAAACCAAATTGATTTGTGTCTTCCATAATTACTCATAATTTGAGTTTCTTCATAAGTTTGAATAAAAAGAACCAATTTCACCCCAGCCATGACTGTCTTAACTCTTTGTCTCCATTTGTTTGCTGTCTCTTCTGGAAAATACCGATGCTTCTGATGGCAGTCAAAGGAAACAGAAAAAGGATCGGGCAATATAGCATTACAAAGCACTGCTAAATTAATCTATATCCTCGCTACCGACTTAGTGTACACAGCAGTTTAGCCATAAGTGAATGCTCTATGAGTTTGCTTAAGCCTTTGTGTTTCAGCTTCAGGTTAATAAAACATAACAACAGCAGAAGACAAACTCTTGCCCCAAATCCTGGGGTAGATCAAGCAATTCTGCAAAGGATATTCCCTTTTCAATTTAGGATTGTACCCCTCTTTTTCCTTTATGATGTATAAAGAATGTCCAAAAAGTTTTTCCCCCTGTTTTTTTTTTTTAATTGGACCTCTCTTGAAAAAATATGAGCAATTTCTGGTTTAGTTTTAGATATCTTTTTCTTTAAGATTTCCAAGTTGTCTTACAACTGCTGCATTTGAACTTTAACACTATAGATCCCAATGAAAGATAATTACTGAGTCTTTCAGAAAAAACTCCTTTTCTCACGTTTCCCAAATTAGTAACATCCAAATTGAACACAGCCCAAAAAGTTATAAATAGTCTGGTTACGAAAAAAAGTAAATCCTCTCTTAATTGCTCAGCTTTCATACGCTGATATTTAGAGGCCAGCGTTCATCAATTGTCTGATGACCCTGCAGTCTTCCACCTTTAAGATCTGAATTCCTAATGTACCCAAAAGTACAGCGAGTCACAGGTTTTTAGCAGAATACAAGGAAGTCTGTATTCCAACACCGTTTATCCAGCTGGTAAGATGGCAGCCACCCCAATTCTTTTTCTTCTGCTTGGGATTTTAAAGCAGTGCTGTGAGTAAGTTATTGCCCGTGACGCTGAACGGCTTACGCGCTGCATCCTATAGATTAACGGGAATGTACCACCGTTGGCTTTGTAGCATCTTTTAAGAGGAACCCAACAGTACTCAAGTATAAGTATGTGACACATTCAGTTTAATGCCAGTCCAATCTACGTACGCTGTCTCTTGAATAATTAACGTTAATGCGGTTTTTGCAGTTGTATTTTCATAGAGTTTTCATAAAATTCCAATTTAGGGCATGGTTCCACGCTACTGTGCCACTGGCAACAAACACAAAGGAAGAATTTCTGCTGACAGATTTTGTTTACGCCAGAGCATTTACTTCTCTGCTTAAAAATACGGTCGTACAAACAGCTGGATTATTGCTGTTGAGGAGGAATAACCTCCGGTAGGGTGGAAACCAGCACGTGGGGGAGAAAAGGAGCTTTTTCAAATCAGCGTGCTGCTGACAGACAGTAACAGGGAAGGAATCGCGGCCTTTGGCGAAAGGGCAGGGAAGCTGCTCGTAGGGATTGCACCATCCGGTGGGGAGATGCAGGTGCCCCCGGGACGATGGGGAGCACCTTTCTCACCGTGAGGTAAAGAGCAAGTTAAAAGCAGAAGTGAGTGCTACCTTACTCAGTGGAATAAAATGGAAGTTATCTTTTTAAAAGGCAGAAAGTTATTATCAAAGCTGGAATTCGGCAAGGAAATTGGTGTTAGTACTCTTCATTAATGCTCTGGTAATATTTCTGTAAACAAAAAAAGCCTAGCAAGACAGAGAACCTCTCCTGAGAGGCTTTAGGTACTTGTGTTAGCACAGAGTCAGATGGTTGTTACAGTTTTCTCAACCTTGATTTGTGAGCTCAGTGGGAGCACCCCTTCAATCACCCTCTATGAGCTTCCCTAAGCCACGCTCCCGTACCTAATTATTAGACATTTCTAGACTTAATGAGGTCTTGTGCGCTGGCATAAAGCAAGTATCCCATGTATGCTAGGACCAAAGACATCTGGAATTGAAACAGTGCAGTGACTCTATTTTTTAATCTATTTCATAGTCTCGGGTCAGTGCCTGCTGTAACAATCTTCTTTTTAGAAGTTGTTTTTTTTTTTTTTAATAAGTGAAACAAATGGGTATTTTTACTATACCTCTTTATGTTTGTGTTCTTTTCTCAGCGATTTTTCTAAAACTTTAGCTTCATATTCTGCTCTTGGATGATCCTGTGAAATAAGTCATATTTAATAAAAAGCAAAATGATTTATTTTCTATATTTCCTACGTATGAACTGTTGGCTGGTCAATTTCCTGATAATCTCCATGTTTTCTAACTGAATTTTAATTTACTTGGCACGTCATTCATGTCAACTGATAGTTGGCTGGAATTAAAAAAAAAACAACCAAGTTAAATCCCCTATCATTGGCAGTTCTACAGCAGCGACTGCAGCACGATCTGCACTCACTATCAGCCAGCCACATGCAACGCCGAGTAGATTAAACTGAACAGGTAAGAGTAAACAGCACAACCTGCAGACAGCGCGGTTCGTACCGTGTGGCGTTATGCTTGCATTTTAATTACCTATCTCTTTGATAAACATTAGATTTTGCATGTCATTAACTGCTCAATTCAGCGATCCTCAGCTCGCGAGGGAAACAGTTATCTGCTGTCAGTATGCAAAATACTTGGCTTCGGGATCCCAGAAAATTGTCAGTCGGGGTCTTCCTCTAATCCTGTCTTGGCCAGCATCCACCGATTACCCGTGTGCATTGAAGGAGAGGGTGTAGGAAACACTCAGAAGTAAGAGACAGCCCAAAGATTCAGAAAGATTCACGGATTCAGAATTCACGAAAATTAGGCATTCACAAAAGATTCAGAATTCACAATTATGCATCGGATGGGAAACAGAACGGAGTTGAAAAAAGTCTGAGCGAGTGGAGAGGGGGAGGGTGTAAAGGCAAAGCAATCAGTGGAAGATCTAAAGAAAATCTGATGCTTGAAAAAGAAGAGGTGGAGATCAAAAGATGGCATTCATCAGTAGACATGTAATAAAAAAGGTAGGAGCGATTAAAAAAAAAAAAAATGTTTTCCAAACCTTGACTGCCTCCTTCGGGAAACCAGAAAAAAATATGCAAAACAAGAAAAAAACAAAACAAAACAAAAAAATTGATTACTGAACTGTTGCAGATCATATTGGAGTTATATTTTTTAAATTACACGAAACAAACACAGGTACAGGGGATGGCTAGACACTACCAGAGAAAATCAGTCTACTCACGTTCTACAACACTTACTAACATGAGTGTAAGCACTGTATGGACTTGGTGTCCCTAAAAACACCAGAAGATGAGACACTTTGGGGTTTAATATATCACTTGAAACCCTGATTCTTCAACATGATACCAGCTTAAGTTTCACCCAAATCAGAAATGGGAGGGGATTAAATTCTTCGCTAAACACACGACTGTATTATCTAGCACTGGCTACACGAAACAAAGAATAAAATATTCTTTATTACCAGCTGCTGTTTTAGCTGTGTAAGAGCTCTGAACTCAGACACGAAGGGGATAGATACAGTTAATCCTTTCTACTTTCATGGACGCTAACAACAAGTTACCAAAAATAAAGGAGCAGTACAGGATCCAGGAAATCAATCCCTATATTCTCTCCCAGTAATAGGTATGGTCTAGCAAAGCGCACGGCGTAGGGGCTGCTGGCACGGTGCGCCTAAACGTGTTATGGAGGAGATAAACGTATTAAGAGGAGATAATTCAAGCAGAAAGATTTTGGGGGTGAGGGGAACAATAACTGTCCCAGGCTCATCGAACGGCATAGTGTTAAACCCAGGGTTTTGTTTCACGCGAGCAATATTTGTTGTGTATCTATTTAGAACATCTAGAGATATCACAAGGGCGGTCATACTTTTTTTTCATAATAACAACAGGAAAAAAGAAAAAAAAAAAAAAAAAGCCGGCCAGCCAGCCAGCAAAGTGACGAACGCCCGTACAACCCGTGGTCCTAGCTCGGATCTGGCAGCGGGGTTTTCGGAGCGCGGCTCGTCACCTACGATGGGAAAAGGGAAGGGACCCGCGCGCCTCCGCCGCCTCCGAAGCACTGCGGGCCAGGGCAAGGCTGCTGGGGCTGGGTCTGCGTTATCATCTAGCTAGGAAGGTGCTCTCCTTTTTTGGAAAGGGACAAAATTAAAAAGAAAAAGGTGGGATACAGCTTCTCAGCTGGCTGAGGATTTTCTCTCCTTTCCTTCTAAAACTTCATTGATTTTGAGATCTTTTTTCATAAAGATTTAGCCCTTTTCCCCTTCATGCTATTCAGCACGTTTAGTATGAACCTGGCTAGGGATATTTGGGGTTTTTTAGCAAAGGAAAAAAAAAATAAAATACACCTCCACATTTCTGTCCCTCCCATTGCCCCAAGCCCACATGTCTGGCAATATTTTCTTAGGTATTTTCCAAGTCAGGGCTTGATCCTGCATCGTTAAATTTAATAGGATTTTTTTGGTGCTTTTTTACGGTGCTGTAACTTTATCAATTTCGATACATTCATTTCTGATTTACAGCAGCGGGAGATGAATGAGGTCCTTGGTTGTTAGCAGCCTGACATCAGCCCAGGAGTCAGGTCTGAGCTGTATATTCCATGCCTACGCTGCTAGGTGTGACCCGACTACACACTTTAAAAAAAAAAAAAAAACCTTACATTTTGTGGCTATACAATTATGTTTCCATGGCAACAAGACATACTAGTCATAACCTTGCTATAAAAAACCTCAAATAGTTCATGTACAGGATTTTCCTTTCTTCTAAATGACGGAACCGCCCCAAGAGCGGTTCCCCGTGACGCAACGTCTACGGGCTCGGGGCAAGGGGCTGTCGGCAGCGCCGCAGGGAAAGTCAAAGAGTCAGAACTGAAGGGACCAACCTCCTCCTCTTCAAACCCAGTCAGGTCCCACCTGTAGTTGAGACGCATCTGTTTTCTCTTCCAGTGTTCCATAAAGGTGGCAGCTGAAAAAACAAACAAACAAAACAAAACAAAAAAACAGTTTAACAATTATTTTGACATTTTACCAAAAAAAAACTCCAAAGCATCAGCCTCTGGGATTTGCTCCGCATCGCCTGATGGATGCCAACCTTTTTATCTAGGCAAGCTAAAAGAAAGGGCGGTTATTACAGCCACAGCTTCATGTAGACAGATGCTACAATTTTTTTAAGGGGTGTAAGGAAGTCAGACACCCAAATTTATTTAAATATTTGTATGTGTGACTAATGATATTGTTGGTCTTCCATCCATACGTCCAAACAAACCTGTATTTTATCTATACCAAATATGAATGATTTATCTAGCCTTGTACTGATGGGAGAGCTATTCCCTCAAAGATATCAAGATAAAGCATTTTTATATTGCTGTAATCACATCCATATAGTGGTCATAATAGTATGGTTAGCTCTGATCACCACACCCAAACCCAAATACTCGTGCCAGTGCGAAAGGTGCAGGTGGGCAGGCTGTTACAGAGGAAGCCTTTAAGTGCTTTTCTCATTAGAAACACTACCATTTTCTTTTTGATGGAGAAGACTTACACAAAAGAAACCTCATTAAAGCAATTCTTGAGTCCCAACAAACGATCCTGGTCTATATCAGTCTATCTGTCTCTGAGACTGAGCAAGTTCTCAGAGGACATATTTAGATGCTGGGAATACACCAGCGCTGTATAACAAATAAGTGATTATGAAAGAGGCAAGTCTACCAAGAAATTGTGTTCCCAGGGGAGCTTCCCGCAGTGAGTATTAACAGATGTGCTGAGAAACATTCATATCCAGAAAAAAACAGAGGCAGGGAGAGGGTAAGAAAGTTGAATAGAGAGGAAAGGACACCCTGATGACTGGAACCGGGCTGCGGTCACGACATTCATTCGCCTTCCAAGTAAAACTCTCACGTGCAAAACTTACAACTAAGCCCCTTTACAAGCCATAGGCTTCCTGTAAATCGGGATGGCCACAGCTGTATCTTAAGAGGGTCTGGGTCACGGTCCTGGAATTGCTTCCCCTCTCCTCGCCGCCGGCTGTTCCCGTGCCGGGGTCTGCAGCTTCCACGTGCAGCGAGAAATACGGAAAATGAACGAGACGTCGTCTCTTGGTGCTACTGGAAAATCTCTCCGTCGCACTGACTTACAAGAATGCAAAATGGAAAGACTGCATCTCAAACACAGCCAGCTCACTGCAAAAGCCCTCGGCGAAGGTGCCAGGTAGCGATGTGCCGCCGCTTTGCCAAGCGCACCTGCATTTCCACATTTCATCTGGGCCCATAAACATAAGCGGAGCTTAAAAATTAGAAAAAGCTCACTGTCAGGATCATCTTATCTGGATTCTCTGAGGTTTTTAATGCCATTTGATACCAAACAGCACTTGGGGCGCAGTCCATGTTTAATGCTGACCTTCTGACTGGTGCTATAGCTGTCGTAACGCTCGCGGGAGTGGAGTTCTCCAGGGTGTTACAATGCCACCACCACACAAAGAAAGCCTGGCCAGATGGTTGTTCACAATAATACCCCTGAACTTGGGCTAATTTTCTTGCTATGCTAAGGATGCCCTGCGTCACCGGAGCAGGGTACTTGGGTCTCCTCTGCCTCAACTCTTCAACTGTACACAAACCTCAAAAAACTTCCCGTTACACGGAGAGGTGCTCACAAATGGCACTGAAGACCATATGTGTGCCTATGTTTGGAGAAAGCCAATTTTTGTTGATACTATTTCCTTAAACAATAAAGTGCTCATTTAATTATTTTTTTTCAAATTGTTTAGACAAATCCTTTAGAAATGAAATTTGCAATAACACAAATTCAAAACTATGTGGAAAAAGATCTAATTTTCTCAATTAAAAAAGACCTTTTTGAAACAACATTTATTTTATATGCTGTTGTACCACAATAACATTTTATGTTGACCCCGAAGAACTTGAGGAATTTCACATCCCACTCCATAACTATCTTAGATATTAAGCCTGGTTCAGTAGAGAACACAGAAACTGGCTTCTGTCGATCTGCCTTACTTTGCCCAAGAATGCAGAAAATGGACGGAGGGATCCATAGCTATTTGCTAAGGAAAGGGAGGCAAACAGAGCTACTTTTTGGGGAACAGAGTATTATGTGCCAAGATCCACGTGGGGTTCACAATAACGGGAGACCGAAACCGATACCTGACTGGCCATGTGAGAGTATCAGGCTATTTAAAGTCTCTGACACCACATCCTGCTTTGGGGTATATCACGTTTCTCCCTATATGCTGCGTGGCGAGATGATTTGTAAAACTGTGATCCCTTCCCTCTGCTGCGAAGCTGGTTGAGTTCTACCTCCCCCCCCACTTCCCAGCTTTCTCTCCAAACCTGCAGTGCTCCTGACTCCCCACTGTTCCCAAAATTCCTCTGCAGGACCGTCCTTATCCTATGGTACTTGACAATGAGCTCTCAGCTTTGCCTCTAAAACACACTCATCTCAAATGGAGACCTTGGTCAAAAAGGCACTGCTGTAAACTGAATTACGTCAAATCGCACTGAAATCAGTTCAGATGAATGTTAATGTAAAAGCGGTTCCCTACACACGAGCACAAATAGAAACTTGGGCTATGGTTTTAGGATTAAACCTAATCCAAACCAGGCTATGTGCTAACTCGCAGCAAGGCGTACAGGAGGGGCAAACATCATCTCGTGCAGCTCTCCCTGACGCTGGGACTATGTGGCTATCAAACTTCAAAGCTGGGGGGAATAACGCACGTTTCCCTGCTCTCCATGGCCTCTCTGTATAAGGCTCGGTTACAAACGTGGGGTTTGGAGCCCATCGGTTCCCTTTTATCTTTACAGGCCCTCTTGGCCCGCAGCGAGGACGGGAGGCTCCTCTCCAGCATCCACACCTGGTGCTGGGGTGCCCGAGCAAGGAGGTCCCCAACCCTCCTCCAGCAGGGACGAGAAAAGCCCTCGATAACCATTCCTGAAGACACTCTCACAAAGATCTCACGAGAGGGTTAATATACTTAACCCAGTTCTGCAGGCGCGCCAAGAAAGGTTAAGTGATGTGCTCAAAGCACAGGAGCCGTCAGCATCAGAAAAAAATACCTGTAACACCACTGCTCCCGCTTCACGGCCTACATGCATGATGTCTGGCTGCTGATAAACTTAGCTGCATCTCGGAGCACACTCAAGAATCAATCTTGGATTGTCCTGAGACGCTAAAGGCCATTACACTTCCCCGCGGACCCCTCCTGGCGACCCCAGAGTACATTAATACATTTCTTCTGTAATGTTCTAAAGTGGAAGCTGGCTCTGCAAATAGGTTTTTTGGCAAGCTGTGCAATCCCGTTAATGAAATTTTGACATACCACACAGCAGTTTTATGACAGATGCTTAACAATTTCATTTGATATTCAACTTGAGCAACTTTTTGAATTTTAGCCTTCAGAATATAAATTTGGGGGTGACAGTTTCATGAGAGTGGAAAAAAAAAAAAAAAAAAAAAAAAAAGATAAGTTCTTTAGATAATTAACTGCCTGAGTATAAATGCACTGCTTTATCTCTTCTGTTTCTTCCTGCTGTATTTTAAATAATTAAAAACTTAACATGAAGGCATATATCTTCTTACCCCAGAGAGCCATGAAGACCGAGAAGAAGACAGTTGCAGGGTTATCGAACAGATGACTTGCGCGAGCAGTCGCACAAGCGGAGCTCATCTTCCAGTAGCTGCACGTTCTGTCGCACAAGGGACACATGGTGATATTGTTTCTCTGGTCACACATTTCCATACTGCAACGCAGCAACGGGATAAGGAAAAAATACGGTCAATACGGCTCCATCTTCCATGCACCAATGATCTTTTCTCCTCTGCACAGCATCCTTCTGGTCTGTAGGACCATCAGATACCGCCCTCACAGCGCTTCCCAGCTCTCGCCCCACCAGCAGCTCTGAGCGTACCCCACACCATCGTAGGGGCTGAAACCCTCACGCGGGGCTGCTGTCTCCCTCCATCCCCAGCCCTACGTCTATACCAGGGCGTAAGAGATAGCATTACGAGAGGTATAAGGCTCTATGCTTTTTACTATAGGATCTTACAGTAAAAAAAAAAAAAAGTTAAAAATAAAACGTAAAAATCATTTTTGTTTTGAAATAACTACAGCAGTAGATAAGGTACAAGGGAAGTGCTGATTATCAAGAGACTGGAGTTCAACCAATTTATCTTCTACGCGCTCCATCTGTGAAATAGCAACAGTGACACTCAAACTTTTGACTTTCTTCAACTTTTGGAAGCAGTACAAAGCAATCTTAATGAACAAAAAAACCAAAATCTATTTTTTTTACATCCATTATCTGCTTTGTTACTCAGTGCTCATGCTTGTACAAACTATGTAATTTTCATCTACAGCTGATGATGCATGCAGGGTAAATAATGCAAAATCATAGGCCTTTAAAAATATTATAATACAAAACTTATTAAAAAATTAAAAATAGTAGGACTTCAAGATTTTGTTAATCTGACAATTGCTTATTTTAGGCATGTATATTCTTGATTCATCTTTATGTCACACAATGCCCTCCTCAGCACTTGATGATGGGAAGCACTAAAACCTATCATTAGCAGTATTTTGTTGGTTTGTTTTAACATAATGATCTGAGTTAGGGGAAGAAAAAAAAAAATACCTGAGCAACCGGCCAAGAATTAATTTTAGTACTTCAATGCAAACTCCACAAGTAATATTAGCAATAAATGCTAACGATTTAAAGATGTGCTGCAGTTCTGCTGCCCACTCTCAGCCTTTGGTAGCGCTCCATCACTTACTGGAAGCAAAAAAATCAGTGGGACCGCAAGCTCTCCCATCCGCGCGTGCGGAGGTGCCTTCATTTTCAGCACAGCTTCCAAAAGACGAAGCATGCGGGGTGCGAGGGGGGAGAGCGGTGGGAGCACACTGTACCCCGCCAAGCATCGGTTGGCAGAGGGACCTCGGGAAGCCCCGGCCAGCAAACACGGGTTGGGGTGTCGGGCTGCGGGTGGCACAGGGCGAGCACCGGAAACCGGGAGCCACAGTTTCAGCTGCGCTCGCCCTAGGTGTTAGTGAGAAAACTTTGAGTTTCTAGTGGCCTCCAATAATAACCTATTTATTTATTTATTTTACCTTGGTATATTCTCATCCACAGTTGCGCAGCCATAGAGGAAAACGATAATCCCTACGATTGAAGCTGGAATAAGCATTTGTGTGTAAACTCCCAGCCAGGCAAAATATAGCCCAATCTTCTCTCCAAAGTATTTTCTGAAATACATTAAAAAAAAAAGAAATGAGAGAGAGAAATGTTTCCTATTTCTTAAAATATAACATGGCTAAAATTACAAATCGCAGCTGGATTAAGCATGGAGAAAGTAAGATCTGATGACCTGTGGGAATTTTTTTCTTCTCAGAGCACTCTCTTTCTCATGATGCTTGGAGTTAATCCAGAGATACAGGCACCATGAAAGCAAGTCAGTCCAATTAGTAATTTTTTCCCCCATGTTTCTGCTGTATAAATTGGTATCTTTGGATCATCTGTGAGCTAATCCTCTTAAAAAAGCACCTAACTTTCTCCAGAGTCACCGCTCTCACCACAACCAAAATTCATTCAAAATATGTCCCCTGCAAGCTTTCACACTAGGTGGGATACATCAGCGTGTTCCTAAACCCACCCAAACCCCCTTTTCCCCCGCCCAGTGAACCACCCATTCTCCGGAGTCCCCCGGGGCGGCACCGAGGGCAGCATCCACGCAGGGACTCTGTCACGAGCATCACCGTGCACGGCTTCGGCACCGCCCTGTGGAAACTCAACGTTAGGGCTGAAGTCTTACCTCACCAGGTCAATTGGCTGATATTTGTAAAAGACTCCGTAGCTCGCCCACTCCTCACACAGGAGCTGTAAAACAGAAAGGCAAGGCGAAAGCTAAAGCACCGCGTACACGAGGGTTTTCTCATACAAT
The DNA here is from genome assembly GCA_013400195.1 of Aramus guarauna. NCBI lineage: Eukaryota > Metazoa > Chordata > Aves > Gruiformes > Aramidae > Aramus > Aramus guarauna. Next base: position 1,191,428 of record VXBL01008827.1, read on the forward strand.
CATGGAGTGGTTTGGGTTGGAAGGGACCTCACAGCCCATCTAGTTCCAACTCCCCCTGCCATGGGCAGGGACATCCCCACTAGCCCAGGTTGCCCCAAGCCCCATCCAACCTGGCCTTGAACACTGCCAGGGATGGGGCATCCACAGCTTCTCTGGGCAACCTGTGCCAGTGTCTCACCGCCCTCACAGGGAAGAATTTCTTCCTAACATCTAATCTAAATCTCCCCTCCTTCAGCCTCAAGCCATTACCCCTTGCCCTGTCCCTACATGCCCTTGTAAAAAGCTCTCCTTCGGTCCCAGCAAACGGCAGAGCTCACGTGGTGGATCCAGTCTAACCACTTTGTGGTTTCAACCCATATTCTGCCAAAACACACAGTTTGCATTAAGTATTAAAAACAAATTTGATGATTAGGCATGCTATAATACAGTGATGAATTCCAGTACATTAAAAGGCTTTTCAGCAACAGGACTGATGGATCTATAGCAGGGACGGGGAGAGTAGTCCCAATTTTATGATTTGTAGGAGGTACCTAGCAGAACGGATGTGAAAGATGAATATGCTTTGAGTTACAAGACAGAAAAAACTAGAATAAACTAGAATAATTCCCTGCACTAATATTCAGGATCCATCAGGAGGAGCTGTGCAAAGGTGCCTCGAAGGTTGCATTTAAGAGTTTTTCAGCTTTCAACTAAAAGAACACAATAATTTCCACTCATCCTTTTGGTTAGGATATGGGCCAAGGAAAGCAATGATCGCCATTAGTAATTTATAAAATTGAATCCCTCACAAAAATAGGTTCCTCTGAGACCTTCAGCTTATCCTTTACTTCATAAAATATATAAATAGCGCTTCTCAGATCTGTGGTGGCTTTGTTTTGTTTCATTTTTTTCTTAATTCAGCCAACAGAGCGAACAAGAAATCAACGTGTGCACAAAAAATTACTGGAGAAGACGAAGCATGCCCACTGGTCTCCCAGCCATCACCTCCTTGTGGGACAAGGGGAAGAGAAGCTTCACATCTGCTGGTGAAGTCAGGTCTCCCTTTACTGCTTCTCTCCCTGCTTCAACCCAGTGACATCAACTTGGTAGCAGGATGTTCCTGGACCAACTACTAATATTTCAAGGAGATGCTTTGATGATCACTTCTGTTTGCATTAATTCATCTGGTAACATCATCTTTTTTCCTTCTTCCTCTTTTACCGCTCTCTCAAATGGAATTCCATGAGCTGACTACTGCTGAAGTGTTTCTTTTCATCAAACATTGGGTAAAAAAAAGAAAAAAAAAAAAAGGCAGCAAATTTCAGAGTTTGGTTACACAAACTCTTGCCAGCGGGTGAGGGCTGCACAGCCAGCGCAGCTGTGGAAGGAACCGCAACGGGCATCTGAGACCTAAACCAGTTATCATTACAGGGAGGGCCACATTATTAATCTTGTTCCTAGAATGGATGCTATTGCTTAAATCTGTAGGTTATTTTATCATGGGAAACTCGACACACGTCAGCCTCCTCCATCTCTCCAGCGAAGGAAGGAAGGGCAGACTAGCAGCCCCGCTGCTGCCCGTACCCATTCCTACTTCTCGCGTTTTATCACAGGGAAGTCGTACAGGGAACAGCGTTTCTACAGCAGTTTTGCAATTCTCTTGCCAAATCGTTAACACAAACTTTCCAAGCTGAACTGCTGTACTTCTTATGCAAATGGTTCAAGTCACTGAAAAAAAGACAGCTTCTTTACTTTTACAGAAATATGATGTCAAAAATGTAAGTGGACTGTGGATTTTCCCCTCTGCAACCCAAACCCATGAATCTTAGTTTCCTTACAACAGTAAGAGCAGAAACTGAAACCTAAAGGCAGGCCTGTATTAAGCAGCAACATTCTTGCAAATTTTATTTTTATTCTGCTTTAGGTTTCTTTCAATCACGTTTCCAAAAGTTGAAGGCCAGCTTGCCTATGTCTGGGAAACAATTCATGACCCGGGCCACCTCAACACCTAAGACCATTCCTTTTATAATATTTTCACTTCATTTTTACAAGCTAAGTCTGTGCTAGAAATTCGATTCCCTTTCTGTGATCTAAGCTGGTCAGGGATATCAAAATACTAAGCTAAGGAGATTTTTGCATCGGTGCCATGTTTCAGTTTTGTACAGCGCTTCAAATTTGTGGTTAAAGTACAAATGAATTATCTCATTTATCCTGGCATTTATCAGCCCGATATTCAAAGCACAGCTTCAAAGACATCATTAGAGGAGATCAGGGCACTAGCCCTAAATATTTACTTCATTTCTATGCCTCAAATCTTTAATTTTGTTATTAAAAAAGGCACAAGCCTGGCCTAGCAATGAATTAGATTAAAGAAAGCTTCAAGAAACCAGAAGAGACATGCCAAAACACACCAAAAGATTATTTGAGGGAACTGGAAGTCAAAAGCCAAGGTAAACATTTCCAAACACAGAGCGAACTTGTGAAATGAGTGAATTTGCAAGGCTCGAAAAGTTAGTAATAAAGATGATAATCCAGATGCTTTGAGAAAACATGGACTTCCATCCTATTTTTGGTTGAGCAATGCGTTGCTTAATAACGACATGACAGGTATGTGGTATTTTTAACACAAATCAATAAAGAGGGAAAATAACAGTCGCTGTCTTTTGATGAGCCATTTGCATCTCAAGGCCCATCAGATCTTTAATTTGGGGTACCTATTTTTATATGACCGACTCGGAGGGCTTTAGATCTGCTTTTCCTATGACCTGACCTGAGCCCACGCTGGCCCACAGCATTTCTTTGGAGACGTGACCATGAAACGAACGGGAAAGGCAAAATTTCAAGGCTGAAAGCCCCACTTACACGGCACCCAAATTTAGTAGCTCCTCCTGAGAGAGCTGGTTGTAACCTCTCTACTTCAGTTTTTGCCTGACACATGGAAAAGAAGCCTATCTTCTGCAGAGAAGTGTGATCCGGAGTACGTAGTAATTGCGCTCTGACTTTAAGAAATCAACTTTTCTGCAAAGGGTGAAAAATTTGCTTTTTCTTATGAAAATTATTTCCTCACAATAATTCCTACTCACTCTACTACAACGAACAAATGTCTTTCAGTATATAGGCAATAAAAACACAATTTAAACCACAGACTTACACGAAAAGTGATGCAATGCATCAGCATACATCCACAGGGCAGTTTTGGGCGGAACAGGGCACATCAAAGCTTCGCTGAGAATGCCTCATTTGTGATAAATACTCAACCCGTAACTTTCCCAATGCTTATGTTTTCAGCTGTTTCCCTCCACCTCCCCCCCCAAATCTGATCCTCACACTCCAGATCAGCAGCACATTCATTCAGCAGAGGTTGCGGTGCTGAGACCGGCGCTCGCCGTGGAGTGAAGCAGGATTTATGTCAGATAGGGATACCAGAATACGACTGAGCAAATTGTCATCAGAGCTGGCCTGAAATTACATCAGCTGAACTTTAGGAGGAGTTACATGTAAAGGCTGTCAATACTTTTACCAACATGGTAAAGAAATGTATCATTATCGAGCTGGGTAATTTATACATATCCATACTGCATTCCACATTCGGGCAAATTTAAACACTGGAAAGTACTTCTGTGCTTCTACTGCTTGGCATTTCGCGCCTTTTTGCAGTATTTTCTGTGAAATCTTGGCAAACCTCCCGATTCCAACAGGTGACTCTTCAGGCTGAGACGCTTGGGAATATATTAAACCCCCCCTTTATATCAACTTACTTTTCTGTCGTTAGGTTCAACGTTTTCACCTTCATAGTCACCCTTTAAAAAAAGAAAATCTGCGTCATTCAGTGAGTCGCGCCCAGAGCTGCTATGCATCTTGCATACCCATGTATCCCACTCACTTAATGCATCAAAACCAGAAAAAGCAATCTGTAAAATAATGCTGTATTTTAAGAGTTCATTTGTCATAGCACACTTTGTCTTCTGTCGTCAGGCACATTAAGGAAGAGTAATAAAGTCTGTCACTGGGGAAAAAGGAATGAATAAGTGATAAAGGTGGCCTAAAAATGTCAAGGGAAAGGATGCGGTATTGCCACGGTATTTGGGGTTCAGCTCAGTCCACTTGAAAGAGAAGAGACCAGCTGGAAGAGCTGATCCCTATCCAGACTCTCCAAACACTCAGGGCTGATTAGATTTGAAGTTTTCATTTGGAGCTATTTTTAAATACGATAAAGGAGTAAACTAAGACAATAAATAACTTATATACAAGACTATCAGTAGCTGTCTAAAGACGTGAGACAAGAACATGCGGAGAAGTTTATTTAGCCTCTCTGGATTTCTAAGCAATATTGCTGTAGTTTAAGAGCGCCTGACATGTATGATAAACATCAGGCAGATAAAAAGGCTGTTCTGGTCTCAGTTACACCGAGATAAAACACTCGTGGTCCTGTGTGCAACCAGCGCGAGTGAGGGGAGCAGAAAACTAGGAAGACACACTTCATCTTCACATCCCAGACCGGAAAAGTGGCACCAGGCTCGACAGTGCGTGTACACTCACACAGCCAGCACATGGTGAGCAGCACGACCGCCACGTCCCCTTGACATCTGTCAAGCCTTCCTGTAAGGGTCTGGAGCGTGTGATTGTCAGTTCTAGTTGTACCTTGAGCCTCCAGGTAAAAATGTCATCAGCTTCCAACCTCTGTGCACCTCTGGCAGGACGGGGAACCCCAGCTCGGGTATGAGTGCCACCAAAATTCCCTACCCTTCTCTAATCCTCTCCATGAATGCTATAATTGAACAGACTCTTTGACATCTTACTGAATGGCTCAAAAGAGGTTTTATCAATAAGAAGGTCTGCAGTCACATCCAGTCCCGTGAAATGTGTCACTTCAAATTCTTGCTTATGGTCTTTCCTCCACTGGCAACCTATCGCATGGACACACAGCTACTGACATCTCCGTACCTGCTGGGGGATGCCAGGGAGATGTGGATGAGGGAACTTGCCACTTGGTGCTCCAGGAATAAATATGTTTCCTAGCACTGATGCCAGGGACCTCGGGAGCAGAAGGTCAGAAAAATAACAGAAGCATTTCATTTGATAAGCCACTGAAACAATTCTCCTAACGTTACGTTCAAACATCACTCATGATCACCAAAGGCAGAACAGAGGGAATTCATTAAAAGCGAGCAGAACAATGGAAACAACCTGCAGAAGTTACTGCAGTCGTGATACAAGCAAGCAGGAAGTCCATAAGTCCATATCCGAAACGCTCGTGTTTGGGATGATGCCATTAATACATAACACATTAAGAATTGCTTGGTGTCAGAGAGTAGACGTGTAAAATATATTCCAAGATCACTTACATCATGCAAAGGATATGCAGCACTGTAAACTCCATTGGCAAGCAGACTGGTGATCCCTTGAAAAATAAAGACATAATAGTTATTTACAATTTTGAGGTTAGACAGTCTCACTTTATCATCCTTCCTGGAGATTTCCCTCAAAATAACAGTCATTTGGTCAGATAATGATTTTTCTGCCACCTCATTCCTTTCCATGTAGTTTCATTTTTAATCATATAGGTTATTAAACATGACTCATTTTATGAAATGGAAAACTGCAGAGAGCAAGAGGAAGTCATATATATTTGAGAATCAAGAATTAGAAGCCAATGACTTGAAATTAGTCATTAAAATAAATTACATTTTCTGAAAAGTCAGTTTGATTTAAGGGCAAGCCTGCAGATTTGAAAGTGTGTAGCAGAAGGCTCGATCACAAGAAGAATATGGCTGGTATTGATGGCATACGGGAACACGCATACGCACGCATCATCCACACAAAGTTTTGAATTCAGATTTCAGATTGATTAGAGAAATTGTAGGGAAAGCCTTTGCGAAGACCTTGGCGTAATACTTACCATATTTACCACATTTTCGTCTTTTATTTAAAAGGGTAGTTTCCTTCTTTCTTCCCTCTCCTTTCCCTGTTTACACATCCGTTTATTAGTGACATGCATGAGGCTGAAAGCAATTAATGCTTCATCTATAAAATGTATGCGGCATAACGGACTTGGAGGAGTCCTGCCTTCCCAGGTGTGGCATTGCTCCTTAACTTGGGGTGAGTCGGGAGGAGTTCACGTGTAAGTTTGGAGGAGCACAACGGCGAGGGCCTCTTGGACACTGCAGCTCGCTGCACCATTCCCAAAGGTCACTCGGCTGGACCCGGACCTTTGAGGGGTGTAGCACGTTACTTCTCTAATGTTCCTGGTGCAGCTGCTGGCATTAATATAGCTGCTTCCAATTATGGAGTATTACCCACGTCTGAAAGGTGTCGTGTTATCCGTGAAGATACATTCGGGGATTCAATAAACCAGTCTTGGGTGCTGAATCAGAGCTAAGTCAAGTACTTGTCTTTGTGCAAGGCTAAGCTGATTAATGTGAATAAAAAAAAAAAAATCTGGCCACTGGTATCATGGAGAATTTAAAAGGACTTGGAAAAGGAAAATGATGTGGTACAGTGTGCTCCATGTTGCCCATCAGTTCATTGCTAACAAAAGAGCATGGGACTGGATTTGAAGGAACAGCGACTATGAACCAGGAAACAGATCACTGTAGGTTCACCGAGACATTTTTGATTGTTCTTGAAATGAGAATTTTTCAAGTTCATTAACATTTTTGAGATACTAATCACCTGCTGGAGGAACTGCTCCAGGAGTGCTCGGTATCCTGCAGTATCATTAATTTTCAAAGTCCTATTTAAGATTATACAGCACTATGAATTGTCTGCAAATGTTTCCACACTTCTGGCAGAAACAACTAGTGAGCAGATAAATGATTTTTCTAGGGCTGCACGACCAACCGAAGAGCTACATAGTACCCTTCTACATATCGGTGTTTAACAACGAAGACAGATTCACATTTTCACAAGTTTACAAAATAAATGACAAAGACCGTTGACTGGACGGCCGTCTTTTTTCCTGCTGGGCAGAAATGTTGCAGCATTATCTGTGTTTGCTCAAATCTGTTTGCAACCTTTGCTGGGTTGTAACCCAGCATTCCAGCGCGGGAACACAAAGGACCCGATTGAGTTATGCCATGGACGGGCTGGTCTAATGGCATTTTTATTAGGTATACTGTGTGACCTTGTCAGTCTCTGGAAGAAGAACAATGCAGGAATCCTAACACTTTACTTTCCTTTAGCCTCTGCCCTACTCAACTAATCTCTAATGTGTTTCCCATCTCTGGACTGAGGGGGGGAAAAAAAAAAAAGANTAACCAACTCCAAGGCAAGAATTCAAACTGAGCTGTATGACCTTCCCCTTTCAAGAGTGCAAAGACGTAATTTCCAATGAAAATGATCCAGCACCAGACTCGAAAAGGGTCCTTAATGTCACAGATTAATGTGAATTTCCCATGCTACGGGGAAACAGTACTTCTGTTAATACTGGCTGAACACCAAAGTTTAGTGTATATAAGAACTCAACAATTGTACATTGTATGTTGTTACTTCAACAGAAAAGTCAAAGCATGGAAATCAGCTCTGGCACAAATATTCTTCTATTATTTGATGTATTTCTAAGCAGCTGATGGGTCAATATTGAACAGAACTACCTGTAATTCAGGTTCCCATTGTTTTATTTAACTGCTTGTAGGCAAATAAATGCTATAACAGATTCCAACGATTTTCTCCCATGTTTATGCAGTTTTCTGATACAAATTTGTTTCTGTTAGGAAGTGTGGATATGATGAAATTCAGCCGTCCACCTTATATAATTTCGTTTACCGTCAACTATTTGTTAACTTTGGTCCCACAGTCAAGTATACACCTATATCTCACAATACATATAAAATAAAGTATACAACAGCCGAACAGGAAAAGCTGCCAACAAATCTTTAAGGTGAGCCCTGATTTGCAATTCATGTTTACAGGTATTATGAATTTAGTTCTTAGAGGACAAGCCCTAAGGCTGAAATCCTAAAAGTACTGGCCATGGCAGTACAAACTTCACACCCACTGACTTGCAACAGCTCTTCTGAGGGCAGAGAGAGGGGCCGGCTTTCAGTCCATGCCTTAGTCCTTGGCCGTTCCACCAGGTTAATCTCAGTTCCACTTAGGACCGTGTTTTGGGCAGTCCACTGGTTCAGACCATTTCACTCAAATCATTGGAAAGCCATCCCAAGACAAAAATGTGATTTTACTACTTAAAAGGAATGGACTAATCCATAGACTTTCACTGCAGTTACTGAAATTCATGGTAATGCCCTCATCTGCCTCAGCGAGTGTAAAACTGAACCAACGCAGAGCATGGATTATCCACGGGGTTATATCACCATCCTGCTGCAAAGGATCTCACATTTGCAGCGGCTATACGCTCGCTTACCATTTAACTTAGAGTCAAGTCTATAAATTCACATTTGAAAAAATTCCAAACAGCTACATTAATTAAATTAATTTCCCAAATAAAACAATTATATCCACATACATCAAATTAGAGAGCAGGGGAAAAAAACTAAACTCTGCAGAAAGCTACAACTTGCAATCATTTTCAATACCAAAAAAGATATCGATCTTAAAGCTAAATAAAGTTCCTTACCCATGCTATATTTTGCCTTGGTACATGTCGTTCTCTTCAATATTTCATAAACCTATGGAAGTAAAATAAAAGAAAGGAAAGGGTTACTTCAGATACTGCCAGTGAAAAGCATAATCTTTTTTGTGTACAGCTCAAATATTGGCAAAACCAAGATGTCGATGAAGTCATCACTCTTTATTAAAAGTCATGGTATTCAGGAGAGCAGGGCTTAAAGATTTCCATGCCAAGTTATCCGTACAAGACAGAAAGGCTTAACTAAACAGCCAGCTACCAAGATAATTGATTGGGGGAAACAGGGCTGCCTCTAACTCCTCACATAACAGAAATGCTGTTTTCCCTGATGTGCAGACATCGATCAAAGATCAGAACCCCTCTTCTGCCCGGACTAGGCGGTGTGCTGGGCCAGCTCTTCCCTCGCCGCCGATGGTGCAGGCTGGCTTCAGCCCAAGGACTTCAGCAGAGCTTCGGGCTCACAACGTGTACGCGGCCGTTTATCACAAACCGGACTAACACAGGCTGACCTTAAAGTTTCTGAGCTTGCATGACCTCGGTGGCAAACCAGATGTATTTATTTTATGATTTATGGCATTTATTGTCAAATAACCTTCGCACACCTCAGCACGCCGCCCCAGCGGTTAAGCTTTCGGCCGCTCCCGGGCAGCGATGCTCTCAGGCAAGGCAAGCGCTCGGCCGACGCGAGGCTGGCAGAAGTGGGTGGCACAGGAAAACCTTGAGCAAAGGCACCTGCGGCCCGTTGCCTGGCCTGTCCGGGGACTCGCGGACCCATTCCCTGGGGATGCTCGCTAATCCGTGTGCTAACTCGGCCGGCGCTTGCCCAATTCCCGGAGGGAAGCGAGTGAGGGCATAGGAGGCAAGCCCCGCAGCTCATCTGCTTGATGTTGTTTTGTAACCCCTGCGAGATAAAGGGCTGTCACAGAGAGATTTCCAGTTATACAATGTTGTGGCTTCTTTTTTTTTTTTTTTTAAATAAGTAAAAGCTCTTTGGCTTAGTTTCTATTCATCAAAGACTTGCAGGGAGTGACTAGATTCCTGTTCATTTTGCAGCAGGCGGAAGGGTCAATATTTGCACTGTGGTTTAAAAATACATATGAGAAAGGCAGGAGACAACTTTAAGAAACAAGAATATAAAGAGAAATGCACGCGGGATAAAATGATGCTGGGAAACATTCGATATGTCTTTTACTACCAGGTGATTTACAGGGATGTCAAACAAAGCAACATAAAACCAGCGTTACTGTTATATGTCCAGCGTTCCTCGAGTGGTTTAAAAAACCCCCAGCCCTCCTCTTCCTCCCAGCCTCTGCTACGAGCTCCTTTTGTTTCGGTCCATTTTTCAGTTAGTCTTGCTCACCCTCTTCTCCTGTGGTGCCATTTTGTCTTGCAACCTTTCTCAGACAGCTTGTTGTCATGAATTTTAACTCTAAAGTTGCTCCCTTAAGTTTCTTATCACTACTTACAGGTTTTTTGACTATTTATCTAGACATAGAAAAGCGAGTCTATGAACAAAAGATACGGGGTTGGGGGGGGGGTTTCCAATCAATTTTTTCAATCAATCAAATGAAACTTTTTATTGCAAATAAACTAATTCGGTGTTTGTCTTTTTCTTTTATTTCTGTGCTGCTGCATCTGCCTTCCCTGGTCGAACTCACCCAGCCCTGATAACCTGCGCTCACACCAAATCAGTGCACTTCAAGCTACAGGGGAACTACCTCGTGGGGTCCACACACTGGAATTTCAAAGCAGGAAAGGCAAGTTAGATATCTTACACCCCTTATCACCGTAGCAATAAAAGGCAGCTATAATTGTGATATAAGCTCTTTTTGAAACCACTTAGCATCCAAAAGGCTAATGTTAAATATAACATAAAAGCAGGCTCACAGTCACATTCCAACGCGCCGATTAGCAGCAGTGGACTGGGGCAAAGAGTCCACATTATATTTTGAAAAGCGTTGGAGCAAGCGCTGCTTGGCATGGTCCCTTCGACTGCCCTGGATGTCACAGGGGCTGTCGCTTCCATCCCCCCCTCAGTGGCTACAAAGGAGGCTTCACCTTCTCCTCCACCCTATTTTATGGTCCGTAAGTCACAAGGAAGTACTCAAATGTAGTTTGTGATACCGTATTCCTGCATCAGGCTTTATTTCTGTAAGGGAACCGCAGAAGTTTAATTATGAGACCAAAAGTCCCATGCTAGCTCTGAAGGAGGAGAGAGACCCTCCAACACGAAGGCAGGAATGGCTCAGCCCGGTGCCAGGGCTGTGCATGCGTACATCGTACTTCGTAGCCTAACAGGGGTGAACAGATGCACGAACTATCAGATCAAGATGCAATTTTCTGCCCTTGATGCATTTGTTTCACGTAAACTTTAATGTTAAATACAAATCATACATAATGTTAAATAAACCCCATAAACCTCAACACTTTTAACACCATTCTAGAGAATTGCCCCCAAAAACCTATAAATCTTACTCCCTGTAAATACCTCACTGTTTCACTGAAATTTGTTTTGGGAGGCTTCACAGCATTTTATAAAAAGAGCGATGTACAGTTACGAAAAGGTAAATGGGACACAGGGATGCGGTGGTAAATGGGACACAGGCAAGTGGTGGCAGAACCAGCAGCAGAATCCAAATCTATTCCTTTCTCATCATAGGTCTGATAAGAAACTACATCCCAGATTAACTGTGAACTAGAAGGAAGATCCCAATTATTTTCCAAAAGGCAGCAATCTGTTAGCATCAAAGAGTATTCAGCACATAAGCTAACGCTGGAAATGCTTTATTTATAATTTCAATAACTGATGTTACAGGCGATCCCTGGCATTTGGTTAAGAAAGGCAAACTTGCAACAGGCTTTGTACTAGAGCTGGCAAAGGGGCTGTTAACACCATGATCAAGGCACTATCCACCGTAAATTATTTATATACAGTACTTACTATAGTGCTTCTTGTTTTACTGTCAAAGAAGGAATCTCTGTCAGACAAATCAAATCTGTTAAAAGATTAGAAGGAAGCCCATTAGGTTAAAAAAAAAAAAAAAAGCCAGTAATTTCCTGCTCTTGTTGACCCCTTCAGTAGTTTCATTTCTCCTGGGGATCTCTTGTAGCTAACATTATTAAAGAATAGCTTGTAGAAACCTCGTTAAAAAGAAAGTCCATCCCAGCTCTCATATTTTAAAGAGATGCTTATACATTTCACTGGTTTTATATAGTTACAGGTTTTTCTGCACAGGAGAGACTGTTGATGCTCATTTAAGTTGAATTCCTGACCACCGCTGGCCTTGAATTTCTCCTAATAATCTTTACATTTTGCGAGTACCTTAAACCCTGTGAAGCCAGTCTTGCCTCCCTTATTCAGCAAAGACACAGGTGGTCTCACTGAAGAAAGCCACCGCTGCAAACAGGCACATCCACGCCTAAGCTAAGGAGCATCTTTTGGGCTTTCTCCGAGCCACCAGGCTCCTTTGCTGTAGGAACATCCAACACGCACATAAATATATAAGCACATTTCCTGCAAGCCCAAGAACACGTCAAACGTCACGCACATCGACTGGCCCAACTAACACACACAACTCCATCGGTGTTCCGCATCCCCTGATTAAAAACTGAAAGCCCTGTATGTACAGCGAAGGAATCCTGCCCTAGGACTGTTATTTGTTCCAGCTGGCACGTACATAAACACGGCCTTCAAAGCTTCTCCTCTGGGATGCTGGCCAAGGAAGAGCAGCGGCAAAGCAATCCAGGGCAGCCAAAACCTTGGCTGGGCCCCACCTGGTGATTTTTTCCTACACCCACGTTTACAGCTATTCTACAGATCTGAAATCGATGGCAAAGCTACCACGGACTTCATAGCGTTCCCAAAGTCAAGGCCTGGTTGGCGGTACATGTGTGAGCTGCCCGTCCCAGATGAATGGAATTATTCTGAAATTTATCAACCCACGTCTCTGGCTACTGATTTTACTGAGCATTTTATGTAACGTGGAAAAGAGACTATTGTAAACCCCACTGTAAGTCTTGTTTGGCAGTCTAACAGTTGATGTGTATTGGTTATATAGATATGTATTATATACCACAATAGCAGCACAGAGATTTCACAGAGGGGCTCTACAAAACCTCAGCGCTCAACAGTGAGGGGAAAAAAAAACCCCAAAACAGTAAATTTACTGCAAGAAGGAAACATTCCTTACAGTAGTCACTAACAAAGTGTTGGCGTTCGCTTTCCCTTTCACCTTCTGCTGCCTTAGCTGCTATCAGGAAGGCTGGAGCCTGTTGACATGGACATTCACCGAAAGCTTTCACTTACAGGTGCTGCTTCTCCCTGGAGAAGGGGTAGGAGAGGCGCTTCACCGTCTGAGGCTTGTGTTCTGCTACCTTCGGCTGGATGGGCTCTGTGATTTTTTGAATTACGGAGTTAATCTTTTTCAGAAGACCATGGGTCTGATTGATCTGATACATCTGAGTGGGCAAAGAGAAAAAAACCAACCAACCAAACGGTAAAACGGTATTGCTTTTAGGTTGTCTATATGAGAGAGTGACTGTAAGGAATAGATCATCAGTTAAATAAATACATGAGAATAAGTTATCGAGGAGTATTACCTTCTTGAAAACATTCAGAAAGACATGGATGGGAAAGTCAAACCAAGGCGAGCAGAGGAAGCCTACTGCTTTTCCTCTGAGCCAACGCATGGCCCGTGTTTGGCTCCAAATACTCAGGCTGGGGTGTTCAGCGGAGATATACTCGGCACTGGCTCCTGAGACACCCGCTCCTCTGGCGTTTACTATTTTCTTGGTGCAATGGGACAAAGAAATGAAGGAGCTACAGAGTCCCTGTGCAAAATGAAAGAAGCGGTCTCCTCTCCCAGGGAGCTTTACTGGGAATGTTGTACAGGTTTCAGGAGTTTCCCTTCTTCCAGACAAAGGAACCAAAATGTCCTGAGTTGTCTACTGCATTTCCGTAGAACTACCTGCAGGAATTGCGTTAGCAGGTCACAAAAGAGGATTACAGGCTTTCCTCTCTGAGCCACAAAAACTACCTGCAGATCCAGGGCAGGTCTCCCACTGCAGGAAGATGCTGGGCTGGAAATAAGGCTTTAGGGGTCTGAGGGTGTTCTCAGGCACATCGCTTCTCCTGCGCAATGCCTGGCAGGCTGAGCTATCCTCTTTCACACACGAAAAAAAAAAAAACCAAACCAAAATGCCCACCCTAACTTTGCTTTTGTGGCAAAGCAGCTTTAACCACAGGATCACAACGGACTTTTTTTAATCTAATTGTGCTTCTGATGAAAATCGGTGGTAAGTGAGGCAATAATGGGGATTAATATGAAATCCAAACCAAAAGTGTGGTTTTAGTGTTGTAATAAATGACGCTGGGCTTTGAGACTGTCTCTTGCTCCATTATAGACTTCCCTCTGCAGTCTGGGACATGCACTTAGTAGGTGTTTAAATATTAATCCATCTCTAAGCTATGCTCACTGAACAGGTAGCTATCTATCACAGATGATTTAGAATTGATGAAAATATGTTGTCATCTCTTTAATGATATTTCAAATATTCTGAAAGGTAATTTATTTTGTGGTAGAGTAGCTCCAACTCCTGCAAATATGACTAACGACGTATACGAAGAGTCACTAAACCCAGCAAGACTACTGCACGCAAGTTGTTACTCTTACATTCATTTTTTAGCAGTCTGGCGTTTCAAGTGAGAAGAAATCCTCCAAAAACCACACAGAAATTTCACCATCAATTGCAACCTCTGCTTTTAAAACACAGTGAGAGGATGAGGCATTGAATGAAATCACTTGCGTTGGGTACAGATAGCTGTAGCAGCTGGGAATTCTTGATTTCCATTCCTCCTCCCAGTTATTCTTTCCGCTGTCCCATGCAAGCATGTTTGTGGCTCTCATTTGTTGTACAGATTAGTTAACTATTTTAAAAATGCTTGTGGGAAGAAAAGTCTACATTTGTAAGGTGCTCAGAGCTGACCATACGTGTAAACTATGCCTTCCAGAGGAGAAGAGAAAAAAAAAAGAAAAAAAAAAAAAATATCAGGACTCACCTTTTTTGTGGGCATCTTGAGCTTAAGAAATTCTGCCTCTCGACACAATACATTCCACGGTGCGTGTATTTTTACAAATCCAACCCCATGGATTTTAGTCTTTAAAAAAAAAAAAAAAAAAAGCGAGAGAAAAGGTTAATAACATGAGGAAATTAAGTATTTTTCCTCTTGTGTTTCATACATATTTAAGGAACAGCCTATTACTGCCAACGCACTAAACCTCATTTGAGACAGCTAGTTTCCAACAACAGGACAATCACTGAACACCTCTCTGTGCTGAGCTGCTATAAAACGTGACTCAAAACTGCTATTGTCTTCCAGAACAATTACCACAAGGTTAAACAGATAAAAATTGTTTGGGAAATAAAAGCTAATGACTACAGACACAAATACAGACTAAGCCAGTTAAATTTGAAGCGCAGGCATCCAGCCAAATGGTATGATGTTGTGAGTGCGTCGTAATTAATGGAGCTGAGAGAGTCCCCGCTGCCTCCTAAGAGCTGCTCGGTATCTCCAAGGACCACAGCTGCAGTAAGAAAGGAGCAGCCTCAGATACAAATGTGAAAATCTACGTTAAAACTCTATGCATTTTAATTAGGAAAACTGCTCGGAAGAATTCAACAAAACGAAAGAAAAACCCCAAAGATAAATGTTAAGGGCAATAGTAGGGGTATGTTTGCATCCCACTGGTTCTCTGAGCTCCGTTCTAGATGGCCGGACACGGGGGGTTGCTTTAATGAACCTTTCTAATCTTGCAGGCAGTTATTATAATAACTAGCTTTCACTCAGCTATATTCCACACCGGCTTTCTAGAAACCCGTTACTCAGAGGACATAAGTAACTGCCAGCCCTCCCATAAGGCACGACTTCCAAACCACCTTTGAATTTAATTCACTGAAGAGAATTTAAGTGACTTAGTAAACATCATCTGTTTAAGAAACCTTTGCTCTTTTTGCAATTAGCACGGTCTCCCACGCAGCTTCGTGGCACGCTTTTCAAGCCCAAGTGGTCGCAGTTTTTCCCCCTACGCTGATGCGCTGGATATGGGAACTGATGTAAAATCCCTGCGGCTTGCTTTGGTCTCTACATTCCTGATCTGGTTTGGTATCTTGCACTGAAAGGACAGGGTTCTCTCTCTTTTACGGTGTCCTGGCTTGAACCCCGAGCCCTTCTCCATCATTGGAAATCGTGTGACATGTCATAGGTGGGGACCTCTCATCTAGCAAAGGATTTAAATACCTATGACTTGGCACAGGCAGGCTTCAGTTCACTACAACAGCTTGCAAGTTTGACTGAAAGCAAGTCTTATTTTCACACGGGGGGACAGAGAAGTGAAAGGGTTTTTTTGCATTATACCATGCAAAATATATATTTTATATATGCATATATTTATCACGCCTGTAATTTGTGAACAGTAGTGGCAGGTTTATTTTCTTAACACTCTGATCACAGGTCTAGATGTTTAATCTCAACTTTTAGATCCCGTAAATAAAACCACCATAAATGTTTACTGCCACGGGAGTTTCAGGCATATTGGTTGGATCAGTTAATTGTGACAGCCCTCTTTGAAATTAATACGGCTGTGGCTATTTCTACTAATCACACACTGGCAGGACTTCACACACATCATTTTTTATATAGTCTAACGGTCTTTTAATAGAATATATTGTTTTCAAGGTACAGGTGAAAGGCATTACAAGCTGTACTGTTCACATCTAAGAATGGAAAGAGCAAACTGTACTACAGACCCACGTGCTCAAACAAGTACCAGAACCTCCTGAACAAACTAAATTCTCTTTAAGTCTGTACTGAGGTAGAAAAATGTCATTGTATAGAGATTTTTCATCAGAACTGGAATTACCAGTGGATCCCAGCACACTGTAAACCCACAAAACTGGGATTAGCGTTCAGAACAATTTAAGCCTCGCTTCTAGATACGGCAACACATCAACAAGCTGTGTTGCAATGGTGGATGTGCCACAAGTCTTGGCCGAGGAAGAAACTTCACCTCACCGGGCATTAACAACACCGCGGCCCATTCCTAATTAATGAAATTAAATCAAATCAGTGAGTGAGGATGGGGCTGCCAGAACCAAAGTCAAATCCTGGAAGAGTTGAGTTTGTGTAACCTTGATCAGAGCCAGGTTCACAGGAACAGCTCAGCACCTCCCAGGATTTGACCACCAGTTATCCCCTTTATCTCTAACCATTTGAAACAGCTCCTTACGTCCTCATCGCGTTCCAGTTCCAGACCGGCCTCCACGAGGTTCCCTTCGTACTCCTCTCTGCGAAACCTCTTGTCATCTTCGTGGTAATCGATGTGAGGTTCGCTTTCCCCCATCTCCAGCTGGACTCCCCTCCCGGGAAGCGGCTGGTCCTGCTTGGCGCTTCGGGCGCTTGAATCATTATGATGAACTCTCCTGGTGAGCGTCTTCCCTGCTGAGGACTTCTTGTAGTGATAAACTAAGATGTAGTCTACTTTTCTCTTGCCATCTCTGAAGTAGAGTCCGTATTTGCAGTCAGCATCTGGATTTTTGGATAGGGAATTTAATAACTGGAAGCAGGGAATTGGGGGTGTGGAGAGAAGGGGAGAGGAGAAGAATAATGAGTACACAGGCCAACATGGACACCAGACAGACCATATCTTTGTACCAAGGACTCTTTCTCGCCTGGAGCACGCAATGACCCATCTTCAAACAGCATATGGGAGGAGCCCCCCCATGCTACTTACTCAGAACAATTTTGCAAGTTAACACCTGCAATTTTACTGATAGCCAGCTGGGATTTTATTGGCCAGAAATAAATAGCTAGAATGACTGGGATTTAATCTAATTACCAGCACACTAGCTCATAAGTCAGCTATTTGGTGGATTTGGTTTTCTCCTTTGGGGGTTAATCACCACTAAGATCATCTGTCCTTTGCCACCCAAGACATCTGCGTTTCAATTCTGACAAATAGATTAATATCATGTGCAAACACTTCTCACTTCTCTTATCTATCGCTGCAAGTTTGTATCATCTGAGAAAGAGATCATCTCAGATACAGACTGAAGGGAGCCAGCTGGTCATGAAGCGTGGCCAAAAATGCAGATGGACCGTAGCCAGGGAAGTGGGTTCACTGCTTACTGAGTTCATCGCTTTTTTTCCCCCACTTACAAAAGCTGTGTCGCTTTGCAGTCTGATGGCGGCAAAAGCTTTATTCCCGCTTTGAATTAAGGCTGTGTAAGTGTCGCAAGATGCAACAAATGTAAATCTTAAAACACATTTCCAGTTCCAAGCATTTAGCTGAAATACTGCATGGGGCAACTGTAGAAATATACCAAAGTACTCATAATTATTAATTTCTACTTTTAGTAGCGCTTCTCATGCATAATTCACAATTCTATCACTGAAGATGCACAGACCATTCAAAAAAAAAAGAAAATTCACTAATAACTTGCATCATTTGTTTTTACAAAAAATGCTCATCACAGGTGTGGCTTTTCAGGGACCAGGGACATTTCTGGTTTTTAGTTTTACAGAAGGTTAAGCCTCCATGTAGGGAGAAGGACTTCTGCCCCAAATGACAGCAATTGGCCATCAGTTGCAAATCGTATAGGTCAAATATCCGTTCGGGATGTGTACATCTTCTGCTTGCTTCATACATAAACCCATGAATTTAAGTTATTTTGCAAACAGTTGCCTCTAAGTCCAATTTTTAAACTCCAGATGAAAAGAGCAACCTCTGAGCTTACTGTACGGTAACTATATCACAGCCAACATAGCTAAAACTTCATCGAAACCCACCCAGTGTTAAACAAATTTGCATACTTCTCTGAACATCGCTTAGGGGAGGGCAGGTCCCAGCTACCGTAACAATAAATCAAGGCCTTTAAGGGACCGTCTGTTCTTCCCTTTTTGCCTCGGGGAGATTTTTACTCAGGCAACAAATTCAAGCAGCAAACCTCACGCCATCGCCCTGAGTTTGGAGGGAGGAGGAAGCGCCCTGAAGAGCCGATTAGACCAGTGCAATCAGATGGGCGCGTAGCGTTCACACACAGCAAAGAGGACCAGCAGACAGCAAGAAGCCTGAGATGCCAGGCAGCACGCGGAGCACCCGCCTGCTGAAGCGGGGATGCCTGAACACGCGTTGCCTTCCAAAGCCGGACTTGACCGTGTCTGCCCAGGCCCAGCTTGGCTGCAGGTCCCCAACTCCTCAGTGCCTTGCAGCTTTGCTCCATGCCTGCCTTTGCTATCTGTTCCTCTCGCCTTTTCTTTCAGGATCCCATCTCTTTTTTTCATTTCACCTAAACCCTTTGCTCCAAATACATAAATATGTAATAAAACAATACAGCATTTGCTGCCACCATAGAGTTCACTCCTTGTCCTATTCCCTCTCTCCCCTGCTCCATGTCTGTCTTATTTAGCCGTGACAATAACACGTTCTTCAGGGCACAGGCTCGTGTTTGTGCCCTATCTACATATTCCTATTTAGTTCTTAGGCATAACCACAATATAGAAGACCATTAATAACTATAACTTTCTGATTGCTTCATGTTTAATGGCATACATGTGGAAATTCAGAACACTTTCTTAAAAGAAGCTGACAGTCTCCTGGTGGCCGGTAACTCAGTGATGCACATTTCTACAGAAACAAAATATTAAGAAATATTAACTAACTGGATTTTCAGGATATAATGCCTCTTCAAAGTAAACAGTTGTTGTAAACAAGATACAGGAATACTGGGATTTCTTTTAAGATATCTAATTGTATTTAATTTTTAAAGATGCGTTGATCTTACTGATTAATTAAACATCAATTTCTGAAAAACTGAGCTGAACTGATGGATGTTCAGGTAAGTGCAGGGAGATAAAACGGGCAAAAGACTCAGAGCCCAACCACTTCCTAGCCTCATTGGCCTGACTTTATGAGGGACAGCAATTAGCTGGTCTGTTACGGAGACTAATAAAGAAAGGAAATGGTCAGGACTGAAGATGGCACTTGAAGATGACAGCAGCGAGCGCGCCAGATGTTTCTAACTGCTTGGGGAGCTCAGGAGAGATCCATACATCCTGGCCACAGCTCCTCTTCTCCCAGAGCACGCCTTGGGTAGAGAAAAGCGGCACTGAAAATCCCTGGTTTCTCTGTTTCTTTGAGCTACTGGCACGGGGAAGGGGACAGGTCACGCTGCAGAAACTGAATGAGAGCTTCTTCCCATTTCTTCAAACTTCCCTGTTGAAAAGCTGTCTCTCTGATAATTTCAGAGAAGGTGCTGCACTGTGGATACTAAAGCCTCAATAAATTTATTTCATACATGAGAATATATCCCACTGTGAAAGGGATGCCGCCAGAAGACTCACAGAAGCCCGTTGGTCCTGTTTTAAAGAAAGAAACGGTCAGATTCTTCTAAGGATGTGGTATTAATGCTGGACGGTACGCAGGCCACATCCTTTCTCACAGTGCTGCTACACTGAATTAGAGCACGAGCTGTGTTGACTTAGACCATGTAAGGTTCACGTCCCTTCGGTTGAAAATGAAACATAGGAAAGACATTTCAGCTTTACCACAGCAGGAGGGATGTTTACACTCTGACAGATTTATTCCTCCACGCTCCATCCTAATTAAGCGCAAGCACAACAAGTCAAGTATTGCTTTTTCTGGTACATCTTTCTCCAGCGAGATCTGTTATACAGCTCCACCTCAATTCCTTCACCTGAATAAACTCCTTTTTATGTCTGTATGACATAACCAAATCCTAATCCTGTTGGGTATTCATGTTACTAACTTTCTTTAACATCAGTGTTAAAGAATTTAACCAAGGCACAATTAACGACAGTGGGAATCTAACCTCTATTGAGCGCTACAGAATACGAGTTTAACGTTACCGATGTTAACAATAGGTTTCGCATGAAATTTTAGAAATTTTAGACATTGCTCTATATGGACAAAGAGTTTTGAAGGTTGCCACAGCCTTATTGCCCGATTGATTACTCTGGGTATAGCCAACCCCTTTTGACGCTATAGGTTAAACAAGGATCTGTTGCTTCCCTTCTTCCCATCAAAGAACAAACCCCACCGAACTAGCCTGTACTGTGGCTGGAGGTAATCCTCCTCAGCACCCCTGAGAAAGGGAGGGAGAGGATTTCACAGGATCCTGGGGATGGGAAGAATGAGAAATGAGCTAAGGGGTAAAGCAGAGTATGCCAGTTATGACACATCTGGCAAGTCCTTTACTCACTGTACTCTCATGCTGGTCATATCCTATATCCTCAATAGCTCGGATGTTGATAATGTGGATCCCCTTCTCCTCAGCAGGTAGACAGGAGTATTTCTTGTTCACCCTCATTCCTGTCTCCAGAGCCTCGTTGAGATCTTCTGGCAGCAAATCCACCCCATGAAACTCACTGTCTGCGTCTGAAAAGAAAAGGAACAATTTCATCAAGAGACTTTAATCCCAACACTTGCTCCTCCCACAGCCACCCAAAAGCTGAAACGTATCCTGTTCTGCCTCCTTCTGCCAATGAGCCCTTGTGCAGGGCTCCCACCCTCCTCCGTGCCTCCCTTCTCAGCCCTCCTCAGCCCTACCTAGGTCTCCTCCTCCTACAGAGGAGTGTTCAGTTAACTTCTTTTCTGCGCTGCTGTCTCAGGATGTGTTTGCTGTATGGTCTCATAGAATGATTGTATTTCTTTGCAAGAGAAGTTAAAAATGGGAGGAAAAAGAAAAATAGTCTGAGAATTAGCTGGTGACAATAGGTGGCATGGTTTTTTCCCCTTCTCGGTAGGCATTTGCTCCTTCAACGAGCACTTGTTCATGCTGAAAAACTAAGTAGTGGCTCTTCCCTCGAGTACCTATATACTGCATCTGATGTACTGAACCATTCTTATTTACGTAGTCTTGAAAATCTGAGGTTTTCTCCCTTTCAAGCTGCCAGACACCCGTACCGTTTCCACTTATTACTTAACTACATAGATGAGCTAAAGGATTTCATGTAAAAATTTCACTACAAACTGAGCAAACAGATAACTGATAAAATGTAAATTATTGTTTGCATACGTGCATTTATGCAAGCAATAGAAGGCAAAGTTTTCCAAGATTTTATTTGATATTGAAGTAAAATACTGCAGCATTATGCCCTTTTTTCAAACCACATGGGAGTAGGATTTGCTTGTCTAAAGAGTGAAGATAAAGCAAGAATTTTAGAATTTAGCCTTGAATGGATACTAAATTAACTCTCCTCCCCAAAAAAACCCAAAACAAACAACAAAAACATGCAGACGAGCACGCTCTAATAGCAGCTATATTACAACAGTCTGTTGCTGCAACTAGTTCAACACTCTTTCTCTGGAGCAGACAGCAGTAGATAGCAGCAGAAATGGTACAGAATTAGCCCCTTAGGAAAAATACTTCCCTCCTACCTAGAGCTGCCACTAAGCTTATAATGAGGTGAGGACAGATATCGCATTTTCATGAGCTATGTCTTAGCCTAAGAGCATATTATTCCTCTTCACCAAACTACCTGTCTGGATTTGGTTCAACTTCAGGGATGACGTGGAAGGAAGAGAAGGGGAAAAATCACATTCTCCAACAAGCTGGCAGATGATGTAAAACTGAGGAGCACGGTTGATGAGCTGGAGGGTAAAGTTGCCACTTCGAGGGGTCTCAATAGGCTGCAAAAATGGGCTGAAAGCAGCTTCATGAAACTCAACAAGTCCTGCCCTTGGACAGAATAGTCCCAAGCACAAGCACAAACTGGGCATGGACCGGACAGACAGTAGCTCTGGACGGGTTCAGAGTGATCGTCTTCAGTGGTGAAGGACAGCTGCGTACTGGACTTCACTAGTAAGAAAGCCAAGACAGCAGGTCTAGGGAAGTGATTTTCTCCTCTATTTGACACTTGTCAGGCCACAGCTAGAATGCTGTGCCCAGTTTTGGCTCCTCAGCACAAGGAGGACATTGACAAACTTGAGCAAGTCTGGTGGAGGACCATCAAGAAGGTCAGGGGGCTCGAGTGTGTGAGGAGAGGCTGAGAGACCTGTACTTATGCAGCCCAAAGAAGAGAAAGCAAATGATGGAGTTTCACCATTCCTGCCTTCAACTACCTGCTGAGTAGGTACGGACAGAGCCAGATTCTTCTCATAGGTGCACAGTAATAGGATGGGAAGCTACAGACACAAGTTGCAACAAGGGAAATTATGACCAGACATGAAAAAAAAACAAACAAAAAACCCCACAAAAAAAACCAAACCAAAACAAAAAAAAAACAACCAAAAAAAATGGGGTAATATACCAGGGTGATCGCATAACGTGGAAAGGGCCCAGAGAAACTGCAGGTCTCCATTCATCCCTGGAGAGTGTCAGAGCACATGGCCCCAAGCAACCTGACCCAACTTCAATGCTGGCAGGGCAGTGCATGAACCGGCGGTCCAGGTTCTTCTTGGTGACACGCAGGACAACAACCTGCAGCTGCAGAGGAGGAAGGTGCAGCCAAAGCCTTGGCACATTTCTTGAGCTTATCAGGGTAAAATAAACATTATCAGTACAAAAGCCATGCTCCTCTGGAACTTGTACACACCACGAGTTTGGGGGGTCTTAATTTCAGTTCCTTTATCTGGGAAATCTACTGCCCCAAGACACTCTCTACGAGCTGCCCACTTTCCTAGGAACGGCGGTGCTCATTAATACCATCACCTTCGCATAAAATCTGGGCAGCAATTATTCTTCCTATTTCATGCACACAGCATGTAACGTCCCCATCTCTGCAGATCTGTGCTGCTGTTCTTGGCTTTTCTTTAAAATTCTCAAACAGTTACCTCGGAAGAGATGCCACACTCGCGATCTTGGGCACCATTCTCAAACTCAGTAAATCACTTGAATAACACTTTGTAACAGTTGAAGCAGCTTTTTATGGGGTAATATAGCGATGCAGCCAAAAATCAGCTAATGGGAGTGACTGGCATGTTTGTAACAATTCCCTACACATATATGCTCTCTTCTTCCCAACACACACGCGCACACACACACACACATGCTCCCTGAACACATGGAAATGGATCTAAAATGTGATCAGCTGCAGAATCCTATAGCTGTAAATACTCATATAACAATACAACAACTTTTGGAATTCCATAAGCATAACAACCTGGGTTGTTATCTGGAAGAATGCCTGAAACAACTTTGTGGAAACAATAGCTTTAGAGCTGTAAAAGTCCTCTCTCCTTTCTCCTCCTTTCACACATGTACGAAACAAAACCTAGTTACTTCAGACTACAGAGGATATTAGAAATACCTTTTAGGGACTATGAATCTGAAGATTTTGTATATCTCACAATGGACCTGTCAACTGAAAAGTGCTAGTTTAGAAATTACAGTTAGGATGGAATATGTTTAGAGCAGAAAATCACAAGCTTGACTGAGTCCAAATGAGCTCCCTGTGCTTTGGAGCTGCACTTCCGAGCAGCATTTGTTAAGTCCACAGTACAGAGCAAGGAGACCTGCTCAAATGATTCAGTGCTATTGTGCAAGCCCAAACAATCACCCATCCGCCAGCATATATTTACATTTCTGTTTACACACCAGTAGCCTGGCAATATCGGAAAGAACAAATACTTTAGGTAGGCAATGAGTCATACAATTTTGGTTTATTATGACTACTGGAAAAGATGGGAAATGTGAGAACTTTATTGATACAATCTTAATTGCCACAAGTTTGATTTCTATACTTAAAGATGATGTCAGGATTTAATACTAAGTAAAGCCATCCAAACCACTTTGGTAATTACAAACGCAGAGGGATTACATCCAGTTCACTTACGCTGATTTGGCAGAGGTCAAAGCATTCTGTTGCGGAAAACAAAACATCTTTTTATGTGGAACAGAGTATTTTAAAGACTTAAAAACATGAATCTCTATTTTGTGTTAATTCTATTAAACGAGGACAACAATTTAATCTCAAAATAAATTCACTTTCAGAATTATTTATGGCAAGATAGTAGGTGTAATACGAAGAGCATAAAGCACATTAACATCCTAATTCAGCTAGAGTCACATCTTGATCTCTTTGTTGGGAGCTGAAAGAGGAGAGCATTGTGAAAATCGCTAGCTTTGCTGCCTTCTAACACTGACTAACCCACTCTCTTCTACTTACTAACCAGAAAACACTACAACAAAGACTTGAAGAAATGCTCAACGTATTTCAACACAGCCATATAACTCAACAGCCCTTTCTCCTCGGTATCTACAGCTGATGTTGTTCAGAAGCCCATGGATTTCGAGACAGCAGAAGCTCCTAGTATTCCTGGAACATCATCTCAGACCCACCTGATGCTTCGTTTACACTTTATTATGTATTACTTTGTCATTTCTCTATATTTGCTATGAATGGCAGAACACCCCGCCAAGTATTCAGCATATAAGGATGTACGTAAAGCATTCCTTGCCTGTCTCAAAACATCCACATTCTGTAAGAGCGCAGAACGCTGAAAAGCATTTGATATCAATTTCAATCCCATCCGCGAACCAGGTTTGATAAATTATTTGGTGAACATCAGACGTGTACGGAACTTCTACCTGCCTTAGCACAGGCGCTGCCAGGTAATTACCATATTTGCTGTTAATAACCCTGTATTTTTCATGGCTGGTATAAAAGAACAGGCTTTTAGGCAGGACTTGTGATTAAGACCAGCTCCACAGGGTACGTGACCATACACAGATGTTAACAGCTGCCCCTTTTTTGTTAGAGTGAGGTAACATGGGAGAGAAAAAAACAAAAAAAATGACACAGAAACAGATGTTTGCAGCAGCTCTCAAACTACCTTTCTGCTCTCTGTGGGAGTTTTCCCAGGGATCTTGGGATGCTGTGGATTACACTGAGCCACCAGCTGCAAATCAGAGCGCGAAGATGCTGCAACGACCTTGCAAAGTGCAGTAAAGGCAGAGATATCTTAGCCATAATGAAATGATTTCTCTGTAAGATGCATCAGGTACAATGAGTTCTGTGCCATTGCCAGTACAAAATAAGCGAGCATTATATTCATCTGAAGTAGATAAACTTCTATTAATCACAGAGATGAGAGCATGAGGACAGAAACTGGTGAATGAAAAAGATCAGAAGAGACAAGTGCATTACAACAGTGAGGAGAGTCTGTGCATGTCTTGTGTCTTCTCCCCCTGAATCTCCAATGCGTCTCTTGCTCTGAACAATATGGGAAACAAGGTCAAATTAATAAAAAAAAACCTCAAACTTGCAAACATCCGCTCCTTTGTTCAAACTTCAGTTGCAGCTGTAAAAGTTCTCAAACTCTTCTTGCAAAAATTAACACTTAATTCATTAACGATACATTTTCCACCACAGAAATCTGGCACATTATGCTGCAACCTTTACTCATTTAGACAATGCTTCTTCATTGGACTTTGACGACCAGGTGAACCAGAACTGAAAATCTGCTCTAGAAATGGGAGTATTTTCTCCATTACTAGCCTCAGACTTGAGCAACTAGCTTATTAATATTACAGCCATAATCACATATAACCACTGAATATTCTCAGGCAAAAAAAAAAAAAAAATAATTTTCTCATTAGCAGAAACAGAAAATTGCATTCACACAATGAGGTTTTTTACAGAAACATCCTGCGCTAGTTCTAAAGCGAGCACCATCAAGTCAGCGTGAATATACATCCACAAACGAACAACTACTTCCCTGCTCGACCTCAAACCAGTAACTTCGCTGGAGCTGCTTCTCTCATCTCCCCTCGTTTTCTTTTTTAGGAGTATGTTTAGGGAAGTCACTAGAACAAAAAAGTCGTAAAGACACCTAGGCTAGCTGTCCCAGTTGTTCTCCACAAGGAAGAAGCAGAAGTTACAAGACCATATGATTTAAGGCCTTTAAACGTCCACATTCGTATCTTTTCGCCTTATATAAATTGCGATAGAATTCAGAACGAAAAATTAAGAATCACGCAGGATGCGTTCCCTGAGTGAATCTTTTTAAAGGAGCCAAAACACCAGTTCTTCAGAAAAGCTTCTGAAATATTAGCGTAAGGAGTTTAGATTCCTTAAACTGAAGACATTAATTTCATATGAATTACCAAGTAGAACTGCTGTGCGCGGGTCCCAGAACCGGCAATGACCCTACTGTGATAGGGAGGAAGCACATTAAGAAAGTCACGCGTACACACACATATATATGTTAAAAAAAATACATACACATACACACACACATCAATACAGGTTGTATATTTTCTTTATCCTACGCTCTTTCTGGAAAGGAAATGCTAGTGTATGCAATATGTTGGATATTTCTTTTATTTGGGTTATTTTTAAAAACCTTTGATAGATATTGAGAGAAAAACACCTCAGGGTGTTTTTACCGACTATATATTGCCCCCTAGCAGCAGAATCCTCCTTCAGCACATTCCGACCCGGTTCTTAACTTCCTGTATCTTCCAAATTCAAAGCTACAGGTTAATCCTTGGACTAGGAAGGAGAAAAAAAAAAAAAAAATCTCGCAAGCAACTCACCTATCACTTCCTCTTTTTTGTTTGGTTTTTTTTTGTTTGTTTGTTTGTTTTTTCCCCCTCCTGATATATTAAAAAGTTATCAGATTTGGAGCCCCAAATCCCCGCTTTGTCCTCGGGAAAATAAGGCAAGGCAAATGCCAAGGAAGCCTTGGTACGCCACCCCACCAGCGCATCTCATTCCTGACCTATGGGTCATTCCTCCTGGCCCGCGAAGCTCTGCCGTGGGGCCGCCAGCGAGGATACCCACCGCTGGCAAAGAGGGGAGTTCTTTTTTGGGATGCTGACACCTGTTTACGAGGCACTGGCCTGAGACCAACAGCCCGGTCAGGAACCACAGTGCTCTCCAAGGAGCGCATGTCCTGAACTTCTGTTCAAAGTCCAGAAGTTAAGCACTGATTAGATCCATATCTGCAACAATTCGATTTAATTTTTCCTTGGCCTCTCCAGTTGCAACCAGCCAGACGTTGCCTCTAGCAGCAACACTTTTGGAGATGCAGGAGGTTGCACTCATACCACTGACTGGCCTGGCAGGAAAAGGCAAGGACCCACCCCCGGGCAAGATTAGTGCTGCCAGGGACGTTGACATCTCCTGTCCAGCCTCCCGCAGAGAGGTGACTCCCTGCCCCTTTGATCTCCTGGAGCACCGTGCTAAGTAGGACACCCTGGAACTCAACCATCTCCTTTGCTTTTGCATTTATTTTAAAACTTGGCTGTAGCCTAGGTCTGTACAGGGTGTTACCTTAATGAAGCAAACAGGAGGTTATGATCCAATCCATTAAAAAATAAAAGAAGAAGATCGAACAGTGAAATAAAACTTGGATTCCAGAGACGTTTTCCTTTACAGATTAGAAATATTTTTAAAGCAGGACAATCTTAATATAGCCAATGCTGACAACTTTGTTAGCACTTTGCACCATGCTGAATGGCGGAGTCCATTCAGAGACTTTGTGTTCAGTATTCAGGAGTCTGAAAACCAAGTCCTGTCACATGGGTGGAGAAAATTGAGCTCCTGGCAGGATTATTTGAATCATCAACTTGCTTAACTATATTTCTCGGTACTGACTAAGCAACGGCGGGTCTCTAGAGTGGGGCTGCAGCTTTCCTGGAAGGCTGTCTACAGCTTTAAAGTTATTGATCTATTATTATCAGCAACATGTTAAAAGAAGCTTAGAAGGACACACAACTATGACATCATTTCTATTTCTGCCCTTCTATTTTTGTTTTTAAAGATTAATTTACTCTGTTTGCAGTATGTAGCCCTAGGCTTGAACACCTTTAATCTGATACAACCCTTGTGAAATGTGAAATCTAAAAATGAAGAGCAAATTACCTAAAAAACAAAATGATAGTAAGATGAACATTTTGGTTGAAATTTTGGTTTGAAAACTGGCATTTTCAACAGCACATAAAGGACCAGCAAATATAAATTCTACCATAACAAGACTCATATTGCCCATATATTTAGACCTTGGAAAATCCCACATTTTATGAAAAACACACTAAGCCTCCTCCACCCACCCCCAAGACAAATTGCACTTCCCCCTCATCCTCCTCTCCCTCACTATCAGGAACCATTTATTTGTTTGCATGTTATATTAGTTTTAACGAGAGCACAAGCACTGGCATGATTCACTGAAATGCACTGGGACTAAAGGCTGTAATCCTCTTTCTCAGGTGAGTTACTGCTGGCATCCAAAAGCGTACTGATGACTTTCTTGAATGCACTCTGGAATGTCATGTCCCGAGCTATATATATCGTGAGAACAAGAGGATGGACTAGATATGGAAGATGCACTAAATCCATGCTCTGCGAATCCTGTTAGTGAAGTTTTGAAGGGTTATGATGCTCATTATTTCTGTATGTATGTTCCAAGGGAAGGCAGTTTTTACCAAGGGGACCAGTAAGGTGAAAGGAAAAAAATACTAGAGAGAATTGGTATGTACTGGGACAATGTATACCTAAACTCTCACAGCAGCTTTTAAAAATATTTAAAGACATTGAAAATATGAAGTGTATTTTCCTTTACCAAGCTATTACAAACAGCTCCTTATACCAACCATGAGAAAATGAGGATCCAAAGATTATCAGGATTTTTTTTACTATTAAAATACCAGTCACAGACTGCAACTGAGGGCTGAGCCCACAGTGTATACTGAGTGGCAAAGCTGCTCTTGATCCAAGAGATTTCCCATTTAAAGTCCTAATCTTGAAACATTTGCGCTCCCGTTTAAATTTCATCAGTCACAAGGGTATTCAGACTGCACAGACTTAGGCACGGATGTCTCAGACGGGTTTGCTTACCTGAGAAAGGTGGTTTTGACTACAATCACCGTATTCAGTAACCGCAGCTGATCTACATTTGCGCTGAAAGAGCCAGTCACTCTGGGTGGGGTTGGGTATTGTATGGCAGAGCCTCACCTTATATATGTTCTTGGGGTGTGCCAAAGCAGGTGGAGCTGATTTGATACTGAGATGGTGTTGGGAAATATTCATCTGAGGTCCCAGAGCAGCCTCTAGCACTGTGCTATTTGAGAAAATAAAACCAAAGTCCTGCACTGAGCAAAAGCTTGGTTCTAGAAAGATGTTGTGGTTTAACCCCAGCCGGCAGCTATCCGGTGGGATGGGGGAGAGAATTGGAAGAGTAGAAGTGGGACACTTGTGGGTCGGGATAAAGGCAGTTTAATAGGGAAAGCAAAAGCCAAACATGCGAGCAAAGCAAACCAAGGAATTCATTCCCCACTTCCCATGGGCAGGCAGGTGTCCAGCCATCCCCAGGAAAGCAGGGCTCCGTCACGCCTAACGGGGACTTGGGCAGATAAACCCCATCACTCTGAACACCTCCCCTTTCTTCTTCTTCCCTCAACTTTATATGACATCACGTGGTATGGCATATCCCTTTGGTCAGAGGGGTCAGCTGTCCCAGCTGTGTCCCCTCCCAATTCCTTGTGCATCCCCAGCCCACTCGCTGGTGGGGTGGGGTGAGAAGCAGAAAATGTCCTGACCCTGCTGAGCAATGAAAACATCCCTGTGTTATCAACACTGTTTCCAGCAGAAATCCAAACCATAGCCCACACTAGCTACTGTGAAGAAAATTAACTCTATCCCAGCCGAAACCAACAGACAAGTTTTCTTCATACCCCGGCAGTTTTAATCTGGATGCAGAGCAACATCTGCAAGTTTCACTGGCAGTTGAAAGAGTATCTCTCTCCCTGAGCAAGCGAACGCACATAGTGAAGGGGAAAAGCGCTCTCCACTCCTGTCTATCCATGAGAACAGCATGCCCTGCATTCCCAAGTCTCCATGAACTAAGTTGAGGTATACCGAAGGCAGAAGACCTAAGAAGCGACTATGCAACCAGGCAGTCCCCTCCTTGTTTTTAAGAAATAGCCGCGATCCGACTGCCACAAAGAGTCTGATGCTCCGGGAAGGTGCCACGTGCCGGCCAGCTAGCTTGCCCTGTGCCAGAGGATGCAGGAACACATGCTATAGGAAAACAAGATACTCCTGCTTAGGATTCCTGGTGGTCCTATCTTGACTGGCAAAATTCTTGGAGCGGAAAATTAATCCATCAGCACAGCCAGCTTCCCTTCAGTGCCAGCAAGAGGAAGGATTGGGCCAGTGCCTTCGTAAGGCGTTTTGAGACCCCCAGATGAAAGACACAATTGAGCACAGATAGATATTCTTTGTAGTTTGGCCCTCGGCAGGGAAGCTGATAATGACAGCAGGGCTGAGCTCAGGCTCACCAAGTCTTTTCCTTAATGAGCTTTACAATCTTTACTGTCTGGTGCATCTTCATATCAAAGCGGCAATCGAGACCCAGTCTAAGTGCAAACTGCTGCCCTGCAGGTTTTGTAACAGGGGACAGACTTATGAAAAAGCCTGGATTATCCAAGGGCACACCAGTCAATCTACGTTTACTACCCAAGACCAAAGGCGAGGAAATTGCCATGAAATTGTTGTTGACTGTAAAATGGAAAGCAGCAGATGGAGGGCTCCATGGGAGCTGCAGGTGGTCAAAGGCAACTGGGCCAAAATCTCTATCCAGATTTCCAGGTTTCATTCCTAACTTGCTCGTTTGTTCTGCAGCAGTATTCTTCCAAAAGGAGCTCAGAATCCATACCAAAGGTATGGCCCTTAAAGAAGGTTTCTGCATGAAGGCATTCACGTCCACAGCCAGCACGTAGGCACTTAACACCCCCTACCTCCCTCCCCAAAAAACCCCAAACCCAATGAGTTCATATTGTGGGCACCTAAGATAGATGTATTTTCAAAGATCGTTGTGTTCAACCTGTGCCTAAGCAAGGACATCTTGGCAAAATCAAAGAGATGTCTTCCAAAAAAAAGAAAATTTTTTTTAATCATTAAGATGATCATGTATGACACTAATGCACTAACGAAACCAGAAACAATAAAATACCGGTCTACAGTTGCCCTTTATCTCAACAAGTGTCAGAGAGATATCAAAAGGGAGAGCTCCTTCTGCCGCCTTCATTATTCTTTGAGAAATCACCCCCAGAACTACGAGCATCCGCAGGTGAGCATACGTCCTCCTATGACCTACTCCCTCTTTAGTACGAGGCATAAACCCTCCTCCCTTGAGGAAACAACTCTGAGCACCATAAACATATGACCCACCAAAGCAAAAACTAGAAATTATAGTTTCAAACAGTGTGTCTCTAGCGTAGCCAAATATTCTGTTAATTCCAAAATCGTAGCTGTTCCGTTATGGTCCAGCAAGTGAATGGTATCGGTCGCTCCCCGACCGGACAATGTCAGGTTCCACCAAAAAATGTTTTAGGGTTTGTTTGAGTTTTTTGGTTTTGTGGGTTTTTTTTGTTTTGTTTTTAATTATTTCTACAGCTCTGAGACTTTAGCAAAATATAACCATGAAGCAGACCAAAATGGATCTCACCCACGTGTTCAGCGATGGTCTGCCTGAAGATACTCTGGGTAAGAAAGGAAACAGCAACTCCTGCCAAGAGCAAGCGTTTGACATCAATGCAGATAGAGAGAAAACATCATTTGTTTTCATATTTCCTGAGAGAGACATTGAAGATTTTGTAACCATGTTATTTCTAGAGGGTCAAGGTTTCATCCTAGAATTTAGGAGAGGAATTTATTTTCCTCTAAAGTGTGATTAAGTTTATAAGCTTAAGACGAGGTTTTATTGTGGTTTTCTGTTTTGGTTAGCAGAATAATATTTCACACGCTGGGTTTTTTGTTGGTTTTTTGTTTGTTTTTTTTTTTTAAAAGGAAAATGTTCTGTTCAGTTATCTGGTAAATGTTTATCAGTTCGGTGAAAAAAACCCTAAACAATGGAAGAAAATGGAATTAAACTTTAATATATCGCTTATCTTCAAGCACTGAAACATTTAGAAAAACAATACTCTGCATGAAAGAAAAAAAAATCCTGTTTTACCAAAACATTTAGAAAAGTAATTTCTTTGGATACTGTCCTTTAGTATATCTGCTATTCCATAAACTTTTTCAAAATATATTGCAAACTGCTATTTGCAAACTTTATCGCTTTTTAATAACACATACTCTACGTTAGTTGGTTTGTTCAACCAGTTTACAAAACACACGGTGGATTTTTGCCAGCTAGTTTTCTAGTCTCATGAATAATGTCTAAATTTTTTATTTTTTTAAAAAATATTCAAGCTCTTCAGTAATTACCTTGAAGTGATTGCTTTCAAACCTGCAATAAATTTTTTGCTGATTAAGAGAAAGAAAATTTCTCCTCCCTGACCACAGTTATGGTGTCAGTACCGTCATTCACAGGACTAGAGGGCAACTAGGTAAATATAAATTAAGGTGGCACAATTCTGACTGATTTCAAATCTAATGGAGATAGCTTGCTAGTAATGTCCTTGAACCATTTGCTTTACTAACCTTTGGGATGTCTGGAACCCATAGCTGTTGCTATTTTTTATTATGACTGGCCATGTATCAGAGATATTCTACGCAGCGATGCAGTAGAGCACCAGTGGTTACAGTGGAACAGGTGTCATTACGCTGGATCAGCTATTGCAGGATGCATTAATTTGAGAGACATACAACATTTGAAATATTTGAACCAGTCGCAGTGGTTGGAAAAAAAAATTGCTAGGAGTGTAAATTTTTCTTTTCACACTGTCACTCTCCAGCCCAACTCAAGATCAAGGCACCCTTCCACTAGCTGCGTGGTAAAGACGTACAGAGTGGCAGGCATCTCACCTGGCTCAACGGCACCAGGGCATCACCCACAGCCAGCCCCCGAGCCAACACACACACGTGGCCCCGTTCACCTCCTTCGCACGATAAAAACCTTGAGAAAAATAAGACGACCTTCCAAGCGATGTAAATTTGTTTCTTGCCAATACGGGAGCCATAGAGGAGCAGCAGCAGATACGCTTGGGATAAAATGTGCGTGCAATCGAATTCCCTGGCTTTATAGCCTGTAAGAGACCAGATACTGAGGAAGGGGGGGTGTGTGTGTGCAAATTGGTGAGGGACTTGGTTAGGGAAAGCTAATGTCTGACCTCCTGCCTGAGGAGCAGCTTCCATCCAAGCAGCTCCTCCAGCAGCGGTGAAGAGAGCAGGATGCAGTATAGGTGTTTTGCACGCCAGCAATACATACATAAAGGATATCAGTGCCCCCAAGCAGTGGATAATGACTGCATCGCTATCAATAAATACACGTACGTACGTAAAGAAATAGTTCAACGATTCAACACATGTAATGTTTCTGAATCTATTTATTTTCTTTACCTAATTGTAACACGAGCCTTTTTTTTTTTTTTGTTTATATGAAACTAAGCTCCTGATAACTGTTGTCTCTAACTATATTCCTTCAGGAAGTATTTATAACTCAGATCAACAGTTTATATTCCTTATTCCTTCTCTACCTGTGGGCTGGTTCTTGCCTGTGAAGCCCTCCTGACCGAAGGCAGGAAGGCCAGCGAATGCCATCACAGCTCCAGACAAAGCAGTCCAACAAGATGCCTCAAGGAAACTTCAGAGAACAGAGAGAGTCTTCTTGATTAATGTCCCACAACAGCACATCACAAAATTTTATTTTGTGGAAGGCCAGATGATCTAATGGTACTGAAAATTGGAGCGAATATAAAGATAAGTAGGACTTGGCCCAGCCCAAAGCTTTTGGAGTGCCAGTTCTCACAGGACAAAATATCTACAGACCAACGCTGTAGATATTTCACCCCCGAACATGATGTTCCAGCAGAAAAAAAATACCTCATTGCACCTACTCCAGCCTGCGTAACAATTCCTGCGGCACCCAACTGGGATCTCCCTGGACAAAAAAAACATCAAGTGCTTTCTCTGCTAATCTGTCCACTCACTAATCAGCCCTCAGGCTCTTAGAAGGGACTCAGCCTGTGACCTTTTAAACAAGATTTAAGAAGCCAAGCACCAAAATCAGTCAACTGTAGAAAAATATGTATCTGAAATGCTATTTTTCATAGTAAAACAATGACTTGCTGGTTTGACAGAAAGGGGCACATCTTGCTAATCTTGAGGCTTTTTAGCACTTGTATCCTGTTTGGCTTCTCTTCTCATGCCTATTTATCTGGGAAATTTATGGTGCGATTCCCAGAGGTTTGGATGGCGTATCGCTTACCCACTTCAATAAACAATCTGGAGTACTGCTTAAATATGGAAATGCTTAGTAGCAGCACAACTAAAGTGAATGGTTGTGCTGCTGCTATGCCTTAAGAAACATATACCTTCAGAAGAAAAAGAGAGGGAAAAAGGGATCTTCTTATGCATTTATCTTTCATTAATCCCCCCACATCACTGGGGTACAACACACAGTTGTAAGATTTACAAATTGCAAAATATTGATTCAGTTCAGCAGATAACAATTTCCTCCCAGCAATGACCTTATAAAACTCTGCCCTTCTGAATGGAGCCTTGTGGCTTCGTCATCGGGAACCAAACGAGGTACACTGGCTGCATCCTCGTCGGCTGCAGTCCTCATGGGTGCAACGGCTGGCAGTTTAAGCTGGGATGCCAAGCTTCCGCAATCCTAAAATGGATCAATATCCCCACCACTGGCCTGAGGTCCTTTCTGCCCTTGAGCCGGAGTCTCTTTCTTCTGGTTGGGGGAAGAATACCTATTGGTTTTACCATTTACTGACAGGTCTGCCTTCTCCTTACTTTGTAGGTACCAAAGAGAAGGCTGTTTCTGCTCAGGTCCTGGTGACAATAAATTTCTCGAGCTTTTCAGAGTATGTGAAATATAGCCACATAGAACGTGGTAAGCCACACTTGACCAAACGTTTCTTCAGTTTTCTAAATCTCACCTCTTGCCTAAACTCCTGTACAAAAACTTTCTCTCAGAAACTCAACCTGCTGTGCACAATGAGGATGTGTGATTCACTCTACCAAAAGAGGTGAGGATGATTAGTTGGGAATCTTCTGAGCCTTTATACTACTGCCTCATGATGCTCACCTCCAAAAAAACCAACTGAGATTTGTCTTGCTTGATCTCTAGAAAACCTCACCTCGTACATCAGCTCCTCTCTCATGTGTCAGTTAAGGGACAGTCTTGTAAACCTCTTTCTCCTTGTAAATCAAGCAGAAATTGGCGTTGCTATAGGTAACAACTTGAGTTGCTGGATTGCCCAAGCCCCCTCATGATGGTGTAAGAAACCGCTAACACAACACTCCTCTGCTCCCACAGCCACCTTCGTCTTGTTCTTGGGAGACACTCTCTGTTGAGAAGTTCTAGTCACTGCTGGTAGGAGAGGTACTCGCAGAGCAGAATAGCATGTATTTAAACAGTTTCAAACCAACTTGCAGCTAACCCCTTCTCATTAAACTGCATGCCCACTGCCTATCCACCCTGTGCCCAAAAGCAACAGGACTTCTCGATTTCAAGGAACACACACAAAAATATCTTTCCTATGACTGTAATTCCTTTACAAGTCCATCAGGGCTCTCAGTTCGGTGGAACATGGTTTCTGCTGAAACACAGGCTGTTCCTAATCTTCTCCAGAGGTATCACATGGTAGCTCTGTCTAGCATTGCAGGATACTTCAGGATTCCTTCCCTATATGTCAGTTACCACAGCACAACTATCCCTCTGCGAGACATAGCTCAGAAAAAGGCAAATGACAATTTAGGGTACATCAAGCAAGGTACTTCCAGTAAAGAAGAAAGAGCAACAGCAGCGTTTCTCTGCTAAATTGTCTGCAGCACTCATCACCCCCTATTTCAGAAACATGAACTCAAATTTAAACAGACGCAAAAGGAATGAGGTGGCAGTGATGGATGGAGCTTGTCTTTCTAGAAGGTAATAAAAGCATTCGAGTGTGTTAAGCTAGAAAACTACCCTTTCACTACCCTCTTCCCCCCTCCCCAGTCAGGTCATCAAGAAGCCAAAGAGCAATGAAGAAGAAATAAAGTGCACGCATGACTACATTAATGTTTAAAACACTCAAAGATGATCATTAGAGGTGAGGCGCCAGATTAGAGGCACGAGGTTCAGAGCAGAGCAATGGAGGCAAAAAGAAGAAAATAAATAAATAAATAAAAAATCAAACTATTTTTATAATGGTACTTGAGAAATTTATGAATGGGATTCTGTGATGTGGTTGCCTGAAATAGCAGAGATTTGGACATGATGACCCAGGAGTTCCTGAAAGCAGCTGGCACGGAGGCCATGCACGCACAGAGGGTTTCCCATTATTTCCTTTCCCCTCCTGTAACACTTTTCCCTCCATGTCACAAGCAAACTTCAGCATTAACACAGGGCACCTCAGAACAGGACAAGGATAATGAATAATGCCCCCCAAACAACAATTCTGCCTAGAAACCCAAACAGAAGTTTGCAAACCCCAAATGCCTCTCTTCCACTACTTTCATCCAAGACGTACTTTCTTTCCCTGGATTTCTTTTAATTTTTCACGTTCTCCTCTCAGCTTTAGGCTGTATGATACGCACTTTTCTTTCAAAAAGAGACTTGAAACTGGATAAGGTACTCCAGGTCAGGCTTTTCCAGCCCTGAGCAGAATTACGACATTGCATGAGCCAACATGTTCCCTACTACATAAGATATAGTGGATTTATGCTTAGTTTATGACTCCCAGACCCTTTTCCAAGGAACTGCTATTTAACCAGCTAATCATTCCTACCCAGATCAAGTATTTTGCACTTGTCTGGTTCTCATCCCAAGCCATGGGAGCACATCCTTTCCCAGGAAGATCAGCAACAACAAGTCTGGTTTAACAATGTGAGATTTAAGGCTCCTAGTACCAGATCCAAAACGCCACAGTCACATAACACAAAATGCTGAAGGGTAAAAACACTCACTTTATTGGTTCAAGTTTCACAAAATTTTTGGTGGGGCAGTTTGGCATCAGCAGGCTTTACTTTAGATCTAGGACCAACTGTCCTGCCACAGCCAACCTAAAGCTGGCGTAGAGAATAGAGCTACCATTAACTCATTTGGGTGCTTCGAGGAATTTGACAGAAATGCAAACCATACGTGCCCATACTCGAAGAAAATCAAACCGGTACTTTTGAGTGACCTGATAGTACACAGATCTGATATCTAAAATTGTGGAATCAGGGCAAAAGTTTGTTTTTGACATAGTAAAACTTAGCTTCACAGATAACTGGATGAGATTCTTCTCTGTAAACATGAGAGCACGTCTGATGCAAGACCAGAAAGAGAACTTAGGATAACACAGACACTAATTATACTGGAAAACAATCAGTGCTCCAGAACAGATAATAATGAGAAATGAACACTGAAGGAAACTTTGATGTACTTCGTAGATAACTGTGGTGCTTTAAAACTGGATTCAGTTCAAACATGTAAAACATTTCAGCCCGAGATCTACATTTCAGATTGCGAATGTGTTGATGCACAACTAGATTTTAAAATAAATACATGGCGGAGCAGAACACAAACATGGATTAAAAAAAAAACCAAAACAGCCCTCTCCAGTTAAGACTCCCCTGTTCAAACATCTTTTAAACCACTTTTTCACACAAGCTAAAATGCAAAATTTTAGTGAAGTCACTGCTAATAATTCAGTTTGCAGTCTGGATTGGCCAAGATGCATGTTGACTCGGTGCAATTTGAGTCACGGGTACAACTCGGCTCAGACTGCTAACTCCCGCTCTGACCACTTGACTACAAGGCCTTCTTTATGAAGAAACTTTATAAAGAAAATAAGTCAGTACAACACTAAGGGCAAAGCACGTCCATCCCGATTGAGGAAAACACAAACCTGTGCATCTTTAAGCAGGCCATTTGTCCTGCTGATGCTAAGCGAGGATCTCTCAGGCTGGACAGGTCTGGTTCATTACTGACTAACTCATAGGACCAAGTTGAAAAGCTATTTCCAAAAGCATCAGTGTTCCAGTAGTGACAAGAATGAGGAATAACAACACAAAGCAAAAGGACAGAAATTTGGAGTCATTCAAGCTTCCCTAAATATTTTTCTATAACACCCTTCACCAGAAAGTTACTGGAGACAAAACCAAAAAGACATCTTAAGTTTTTTCTAAGACCACAACTGAATGAAATAAATGAACACAAAAGCCACCACAGGGAGAAAAAATAAAATAAAATAAAATAAAATAAAATAAAATAAAATAAAATAAAATAAAATAATCCAACAGCACCAGCCCTCAATCCCTCCATTTACACAACAAATACTGTCCATGTGATACACTTCATTTTCACTCTCTGCAGCCAAGCCACAGAAAGTGGAATTTCTCACTATCATGATGTGACTTTGATGTCAGGTGTCACAAAACCACCCCATATGATAATCTGTAATATACCACAAAAAATTTGGAAAATGGTATTAGCAACACAAAATATTTTTCCCCCACATTTCCCATCTGCATTTCCTGTATTCTTAAGTTCCAAATTCCTATGAAAGCCCCAGCTAGGGGCACAGAGAGCACAACTGGAACATGTCCATGAGCGCCACAAAAAATTAACATAAATTTTTAAAACACCCTATATATAAACTACAAAACGGCGTGCGCTGCCAGTATCACCCTTCACGAACAATACGTGCCAGCGCCTCTTGGACTGTTTATGAAATTCGCCATTAAATTTAAACACTTCAGAGCATGGAGAAGAGTCCATCTTGTTAGCCCATCGCCAGGAGTGGTTTTAATTACATTGCTGAAGGGCGACTAAGCGACTGCGTAACAGCTCTAGGGACGAGCGTATCATATGAGTAGACCCAGCCTTTTGAATGGGATTACCCATGTGCCCTCACTTACGTACGTGCTCTGGGAACTACAGCTTTTCAAACTTAAGCAAATTAACCAGCGGCTCTCATCAACGCAGCCAACCTTAAGGACATTTGAAACGAGGGCACGGAGTGGGGGCATCAAAGGGGAGACAGGGCGCTCTCAGTTGCAAGTATGCATGGGCTTACTGCCACCGAAATGTCCCTACACGTTTCCATCATGTTATTTGCAAAACAGCTGCTGCCCACTGGCACTGCCCAAGTGTTTAATTACATGGAGTAAGCGTTGCAAGCTCGCTGCTGCTCTTGCCTGCACGTTGAGCGTCAGCATTGCCACCAAGACGGGCACCCGCTTGCCCCAGGTGACAGGACGCAGACCACAGCAGTCACCTGCGAGGTGGGTCCTTCATGCACCTAATTTACTGCTGGAGCCCATCCCTTGACCTCGGTGAAGCTTTGGTGCCTATCTTCCAACGCAACGTTTCTGAAGCCACCCAAACAAGTGGCGTATGAAATTTGAACGCATACCAC
The DNA here is from genome assembly GCA_013400195.1 of Aramus guarauna. Taxonomy (NCBI): domain Eukaryota; kingdom Metazoa; phylum Chordata; class Aves; order Gruiformes; family Aramidae; genus Aramus; species Aramus guarauna. The sequence continues at coordinate 1,231,302 of VXBL01008827.1, forward strand.
TACGAACGCTGGTTTAACATGCCCTTTCCTTAAGAGGCAAAGGAATCGCCTCTCGTTTTATTTTCAGGGTGCAATAGCAGCTGATACCAAGGAAAACAGAGGTGGAAATACTTTTCTAAAGCCATTTCCAAAACATTTGCATCTCCACGCTGGATGACAGACCATGTCCACGCACACTACATGATGCTGGGAGCAGACCAGGGTTTTTGCATTTCAGAACCGGTCAGGAGTCAAACATTTTCCAGCGACGGGGCAGCCTGCATCTCTTTCACTTAATTACCTGCCTGCTGGAGCTGAGCTACAGCAAGTGGGAAACCACTAATAATAGGGCTTAGAAATCCTACCGTTCGTAACCATTATGGTCCAAATTCATTACTGGAACGCATAAATCTGGTGAGACAGCATGCACCTTCCCCTCTTCCCTAACAAAGATTTCCCGCATCCCATGCTGCAAACTCCCAGGCAGCAATTCCCGCTCACACTGCAGTTTTAAAGAAAAGAAATAATATCAGAGTGCCTCCTATGTTTATAATTATAGCTTTAATAACATTCCACCTCCCTTCTAATTTTTCTTTCAGTCTCTCTTTTTGGCCTGTTCTCAGTGACAGTCTCTCACAGACGTTTCCAAACTGTAACACATACTTCGGTGACTATCAGTTTCATTTACTCCAGACAGATTTTTCCTTGATGGTTGCCTGCCCCCAGAAAAATAAAACCTAACAGTCTACAAGTTATTCCCTCATAAAGCATTAGAAAGTTTAAAGGAAAAGCTTCTCTTCAGTGCTCTCAGAAGAGTTTAGTGTATAGCAGCAGGTTTTAGACATCCATGTACACATCATCTGTTTACTTTTATCTGGACTTTTTGATTGCGTTTAAGTTTTACATGCATCGAGCAAGGAATGACAGGATCGTCGCTGTAAGCTGTAAGATTATTGTGTAAGTTAGGGTGGAAAGAAGTAACGCTACCAAGTCCAAGGAAAGGTGAAGGCTGCGTGTAGCAAACTGAGAAATGATTGATTGAGTGTTCAGGCAAGAGAATGGTGAGAATGGAGCAAAATCTCCGGAGCTAAAGCTGGTGTGGCAGCTTCTAAAACCACGGACAACAGAAAGCAAAACACTTGACTGACGGCGAGGGCTCGGAAATGTTGCAGTTATAACCCTCATGGTCCAAGTTCATAATTTTACTGTACAAATTCAGTGAGGTAAGACAGATCTTTTCCTCTTTTTTTTAACAAAGAGTTCCTTGATCCTATGCTGTACGCTCCTGTTGCTGTAACACATCACTAAAAGACAGAAAACACAAAGTGAAACACTCGTTCATGCAAACTTCGGCAAACTCTCGCTATAAGACATCAACCGATGCAAAGAGCTTAGGGGTTCAGGAAGGGCTATGACGTGTGTTTTACAAAAACAGCCTTTCAAACAACACTTAACCAACCAACCTGGAACTCAGATGTTTTGAACCTGAAAGAAAATTCATCAGGGGCAAATTGTCCCCTCTGTTTGGACTAAGACTTCTTGCCCCCTTCTTGGAGGAGGCTGTGGGACGTGCCTGGTGGCAGACTGTGGCTTGGGGGAGCTCCAGCCTACGGGAACATGCCAGTTTCCCACGGCAAATTTCTGCACCCTTCAAACCGGTGAGTAAATATTCCAATGCCTGATCTATTGATCATGCCACAGATGTATAAAAAAAATCGGTCTGTGTACGACAGGAAGCTAGAAAAGACAGACCATCACCCAAATTTATCCACTTTCAAGAGCTTTAAAAAAAAAATAAAAATCTCCTTCCTCCCAGGTGCAGCCTCTCTGGACAGCCCTTATGCTCCCACATTGCTCCCAAGAGGACTCTTAGGTTTCTTCTGGTCCTGAATCCTCCATCCCAGACGAGCCAGCCCTGAAGGCAGCGACCCGCCGCTGCCGCACAGCTGCCTGGCTCTGCCTCTGCCTCACCGCTCCTCCCCGCTGCCCTCTGACCGTGGGAAGCGATGGGAGACGAGGGCACTCAGCGCCTCTCGGGGTGCTCAGCCTTGGGATGTATTCGGCGCTGTGAGAGCGCAGCTGGACACAGAGAGACAGCAAAGCACCGGCTGCTGGCATCAGGCATGCTCAGGCACCGGTTAACAAACCGACCGTTTCTTTTTTGGAGACCTGGATGTTTAAATCTCCTTTTGGTCACAAGTACTGTTGAGATAACCTATGTTTTTAGCCATCCGATCCACCGTTGAACAACCATACGGTTTGGGAGTCTGCTCAGTCATGCCAGGGAAGCCTTGGGGCTTGCAGGGACCCGAAGGCTGTGGCTGACCTCCACCAGCACCGCTCTGCGCAGGAGTACTCACCAACCCTCTCAAGTGCTCACCTGACCAAAGAAGGACATCCATCCAGAAAGAAAAAGAAAAGACCAAAAGGAAAAAAGCTGTATTCTTCCACAGGAACCTCGGGGACAGCTTGGGAGTATCATCTCTTTCCTGCAGACAGAGATCTAGTAGCCCCCGAGCTCCCGGAGCTCCCTCCCAGCTCCAGGGGCGCAGCACGTGGCGGAGGGACGGGAGCGGGGTACACGTCTCCCACAGCCAAGGCACTGACACTCGGACAGCACCCAGCTGCTCTCTGCACCCACCGCTTCCTTCTCAAACATAACCAGCTACTTGCCCCAAATCCCCAAACTTAACAAAGAGCTGGGGCACGACTTTTTTTTTTTTTTTTTTTTTTTGCCTTTGGTACGAAAAAGGGAAAGTATCAAAAAAAAAAAAAAAAAAAAAAAAAAAAAAAGAGAGAGAGAGAAAGAAAGAGAACAGACACAAAATTAAACAATGTACCTTAAAATAAACCCTGCAGTATTATCTGTCTCTTGTCAAAAGTTATTAGGGAATAAAAGTGACAGACTGTCTACTAAGATGCATCCCATGTCCAAGTGACATACCTCGAACTTGTCAAAGGTTTCCCTTTGTTGATGTGTCTGCTTATCCTTAGTGCCAATACATGTTACATTGCTGTATATTCCTGCACAGTGGAAGCACTTGATTTACTTGTTGAAGGGAAAGAACACTTTTTTCCTCATCTAATTTTACTCTTCTGATGAGACAGGTCTTGTCTGTTCCTCACATAAACCAGAAAAGTCCTTGACTAAAACCAGACTCCATGTAATTATTTTCCCTTAAAAACAGAGTCAATAAAACTGGCAAATGCAAACAGAAATGGAACTGATCTATCGAAGAACTGTAAACGTATTTTCCTACGCTGCACATTCTTCACATTAAGAAATTACTACTGGTCAATATTAAAACCAGACAAATTAAGTGGTGCTGCGGTGAAAGAGAGGATAAAACAACTCATGTGGACAAGTTACAGGAATGGATAAATGAGACGTTGCCTCAGTCCAGACAGCAATTAGCTTTTGGGAACTTGACGTCTGCTCTCCAGCCTTCGCCAAATGTTGCAAGTAGGACCTGTACACAACATATCAAATCAAAACTGAAAAACGAGACTTGGCCAACTTTGGGGGTTGTTTGAAAACTGGACTTCAACCACAGCTTTGATGTGGTTGTGGACTGGGTACATTCCCATGAAGTTTTAATTCTCATTAAAGCTGCAGAAGGGTAGCGCAAGGACACTAGGAGAGTTCAGGAGAAAAGTTCTGTCGGAGGGGGGTAATGTGGAAAGGGTTTTCTATGTGGTGGCAACATACAGTACAGCCAAAAACATTCAAGGAGATTAAAAAAATATTTGCAGTTCAATATCTGGGGTTTTTTTCTTAGAAGAAACTTTAAACGGAAATTAAACCAAGCAAATAAAGTGAGCTACAGCTATTGAAATAGAAAGCATATGGATAATGGGAAGGAGAAAAGAGCAAGAGAAGTGCTTCACATTGAAAGGTGCACCCCGGGGGTGCAATCACACAAGAGTTTAAGTGAATCTAAGCAAGTGCAAGTTGTGTATCGGAAACCAGTCTATACTCTATCAGCTTGACAGATGGAGAGAGAGATCTTATCTGTTTAACCTTAGTAAGAGCAGATTAAGCACAAAATTTCCTTTTGCCTCTTCATCTATTCGTTGATGGGGAACATTTGAAACTCTCTTTTCCAAACTGCAAATACCAACTTTTATTTTTATTTAACCTAATGCAACTTGAGCCGTGTGAAGGTAACTTGACAACAGCACAGCATTCCTTACCCAATGCTGTGACAAATCCACAGCCTGGGGTACGGGGACACCCTGCCTTCCTAGACTGTTCCTCAGAGCATCCCATCACCAACACAACGTTGCTTCAGAAGACTTGATCGTGCAGTTCTAGAGTTGTTACTGAGTCAACCAGAAGAGAAAAGCGCCTTCAGATTACGAAGAAAAAAATCTCTGGCCTTCCCAAAGGTAGTGCAGGAGGTAGTTCACAGCTGAACCCTAACAAACCCCACGGTCATGGAGAGTTTCAACTTTTAATATGCTTTGGATTAAAATCCTATCTGTCTCCACAACTTTGATGGAATTTTTGTATTCTGCGTCAAGGCCGAAAGCAATGAACTAAAACAAAGAACTTGACACGTACGGTCTTCAATATGCAAACAACTGCCTGTTTCCATAGAAAATTAGAGAACAGAGAAACTGAAGTAACTCTAAAAAAATGAATTCCTAATTTTGTAATAAAGGCCACATGGTCCGCTCAAGTGAGCGCAGAACTGGAGAGGCATAACTGATTAGTTTTAACCAAACATCACTACCGATTTCATGTGTGACTACACGCGTTCTTCATCTCAGGACACATCCCTGAGTCTCGGTCAATGGGAACTGCAGGGCTCACCTTCTTACTTAGCAGAGCATTTGTGGAATTAATTATTGAGCACTTAATCAAATCAGTGAATGAACTTACTCCAAAGTAGGAGTTCCTGAAAAATACCAAGCAAAAACAACCCCATCATCCGAATTTTTGTGGTTGAATTTGAATCTCTTATCTGCACGCACTGGAACAATTCTGGTCTGGGTTGCACAGAAACTTGTTTTGTACACCAAAGATGAACGCAGTTCAACAAAGCAGAAAAGTAATAGAAATGGCATTTGGAAGTTCAATATTACAAACACCTTTTGTGAGATTTTATCACCATTGCATCAGACTCCAGATTCTGCCCTAATTTGGTAATAAACCCACATTCTGAGCCCCATCTTACAAACACCACAAACCCAAACTCGACCTTGCCTCCGCTGGCCATCACTATTAGCAAAAAAGTCACTGAACAATAATGCTGGCACGGGAAGTTCATGCAAGGAATAGTACTTGCAAAGGTTTTGGATGCAAGCTGAAAACCCGGTTCGTTAAGAATATTTTATTGTGGAAAAGGATGTGGAAACAGAAAATAAGTTAAAATGATAAAGAGACCTGAATAGAAACCCCACGGTTATAAATGGAACAGTTGCTGTAAGCAGACAGTTCTGTACATCCACATCTGTTCCAGTTCAAAGCAGTTCATGTGAACCAGGGGAAGAAACTATTTTTTCCTTTAGCTTCACTGCTGCAAACCTATCTGCATCCAGGCCAGGGCAGAGAGTAGGACAAGGGAGAAATCACTATGGGTGTCGTGGCTCAACCCAAATTTTCAGCGAGCTGGAGCTGCCACTGACATCTCTTCTTGCCCTTCCCCACTCCCCCCCATTAAAACACATTTAGAAGGGAGCAGCAACATTTGTAAATACTTACGGCAATTAAAGTTGTTTGGTTTTGCTAAAACCAAGGCATCTGTAGTTTAACAAAACCTCTGGTTTTGTTCCTTTACTCACAGATAGTTTCTGTTTCACAACTGTCCCTTCTGGGGCCACTTTGATGATAACGTGGGAAAAGCAGGCAGAACAGCCAAACAGGGAAATAAATACATAAAAATAACGAGACTGCTCCAGGACTCATTCAGGTTCCAGAGGAGCTCAGATTTCCTGCCTGGGGACAGCTGAAACACTTTCCCTACCCAGTTTGGTCTCTGTTTCTGTAATATCCTCTTTTCCTCCCCCTTTTGAATCTTAAAAATAATAATAATAAAAAAAAAAAAAAAAAGGGTAGAAGTGTAAGCTGCAAAAAGGATGTGGTGCAAAGAAACAGAAAGAGCAACGGTATCAAACGTAGTAAAGGGTAAAAGCTGAAATTAGCTCCCTGTTTTGGTCTGACAGCAATACCAAACTCCAGAGGAGGGACAGTCCCCCGTAATAATCTGGTTATGAGAAATCCTTATTTTCTTTCTTACTTTATTAAGCGACAGCACGTATACACCCTTCATGCAGTGCCTGAGATTGAAATGTTTGTGGGGTTTTTGTTTTACCATTAGGTTGTTCGCGTTGAGGTTGAAATACGTTTGCTAGGGTCCCTGATTTTATTTGCCACCTGCAAAACGTGAAAGCTTCCCGCAAGCGAGTCTCTGCAGGCAAGTCCTGCTATCGACGGCCGTCGTGCTCGAGTCAGTCGATACAGAGTAATTGCTGGACTGAAATCAATTGCAGGCTCCCAGGAAGTGCTTTGTCTGGATTTTACTTCAAAGATTTAGTGCCGTGACTGGTGAGATGCTGAACTCAACTACCATTAGACGTGCGCTTCGCTTTCAAAATGAAGATGGACGGCAAAACCTCCGCTGAATTCCCGAGCAGAGTTCATGAGAAGCTACCTGAAACGCAAAGATCCTCCATTTCAACTAAATAGTTCTTTAAACCTCTTAAAATAGATGCACCAAGAAAGGATCGGGATGGGATTGCGAAACACTGTTAATGTTTGGCAGAGCAAACAAAGTGCAGGGTGGGAAGCGTGCTGCAAAATTCCCTTGAAAAGACGGAGACGTGGAAGCTGTCGGGACACACGGGAGGGTCTCGCGCTCAGTTGCCCACTTCCCACCGAAACCAGGGCTATTCGTACGCTTAAGTGCTTTACTGGATGAGGGCCAGAGGGCACAGCAAATGGCAGGATACAGCCCCCGTGAGCTATTTGGGGAAAAATACATTGAAGAGAAAGAGAAGAAGGGAAAGCCTTCATTAATTTATTCTATCAAGACAAAAAAAGATCTTGTTTTACAAACAAGGATCTAAGTCTTTTAACTGAAAGCTTGTTAGGAAGATGATACGAGTTTAAAAATTAAATTCATTCGTCTGCCATTTAGAAACTGTTAGCTTTAAAGGGCTTAGATTTGATTTATATGCCTCTGGTATGTAACAGAAGGTTTAAAATCTAAACCAAAACCTGTTTCTGCTCTTCCATTGGTAATTAGTACATGGGCTTTGTTTTTTATTATCCCATTAGTCAGTTATATTGTCAGATGGACTTAAATGGTTAAGATTAATTAAAATTACTTTATCACAACACACACGAGATAAGGCATTACAGCAGTGTAAGAACGGTACCGGCGAGCACCATTTCTTTCGCAGTCGATGACCTGTCATTACTCATACTCTGTTTGAGAGACCAGATTAACTCTCAAATGAAAGTGATCAGCTCCAATTTTAAAAAAATCAGCTATTTCATTTAGGCCAGATTTTCCAGTGTGACGACCCTCAGCAGTCCCCTGCAAAGTGAACAGCAGAAGGAACAAGCACAGCCTGACAGTCGCAACTCCAATTCTTTACCAAGGAGCACCTCCAGCAATTGAGGCCGTTTAATTTGGGGCAGGTACACGCCGCTCTGCTTCTTCCACTCTCACCCAGACAACGCACGTGGTTGCATCCTGGGCAAGTATTATCTTCTCTCAGCTGAATCCATTTCGAGTGAACTGAAATGACAATTCTTGCTTTCTGTTACCTGTCAAGCCCATAAATTCACCGTATCTGCTCTTGCCGTATAACAAAAGTTCTGTGACAGCAAGTGGATGCGATGCAGGAGGAGTTGATGGGCCCTCCTGAGGGCTCACTAAAGTTTACGCAGTCCTGTAAGATCAGTGGGGTAGAGAAATAGCTTGCACTTTCAAAGCAGGTACAAAAGGGCTGGGACACGAGTTCCGTGTTCAGCTTTTGCCTCTCAACCTGGCTTCCACGTGAGCGAAAGGAGGATCTCCTGTGTGTCCTCAAGGACAACCCTTCAGAAACAGATCTGTTCCTATTCTGAGAGCCCGAACATCCTCTTACATCTCAGGGCACACGGAGTAAAATATTTCTACAAAGTGATCGACTTTGAAATACAAATCAGTTGCATAGAAATAATTGCCTGTTAGCTGAAGTATGTCCTTGCAATGTACCTTAGGCTGCTCTCTTGTGCCTTTTAGCTGGTCTCAGATGTCTGCCAAATGGATTATTGACAGCAGCCGTAAAGATGAAGTAGCATTTTAAATCTATGTCCCTCCCGATGTCAACACTACACCCTAGAAGACTGTTCCTAGACAAATTCATGGAGGCTGCAAACACAACCCTACTAGTACAATGCTGTACCCATATCCCCCAAAACCCACGACCTCGCAACAGGTTAAATTTTAGTAGGCAATCACCACAGAAAGGAGACCATTTCCTAAAAATCCCAATAACTTTAATTTATTTTCAGATCTATTTAGTTTTGGACTAAATAATGTCCCTGTCTACTTATAGAAGACTTTCATTTAACTCAGAGGAGCTGCAAACATGGATCTGGGGGAGAAGGTTATTGTTTTTTGAAGCTTTGGTTCCTTTTAATTAACTCGACATTTAGAAGCAAAGCACAGTAAACTTTTGCAATACCCGACACAGCAGTTCTCAGAGAGACAGCCGCTTTCACCAGGCGACCCAACCGCAAGAACAGCTGAGGATGAAGCTAAATAAGCACGGTTACTAATGAGAAGAGCAAGAAAGGCAGGAAGCAAAGCTACTCATAAAAAGCAAAACAGACATGGTGCACATGAAAATGTAAAAAAAAAAAATGTATGTATTGGCAAGATCAGAAAAGATATATGGATAGTGTGCGTGCGTGCGGGGAAGTCTGAGGTTATCTTCCACTACACGCAAAGTCAAATGATGTATCCCGATACACGGCACAGACTTTTAGTAGAGCTGAACTGAATGGATTTAATAATTTGAAATTAAAGTTCAGGATTACTCAATTCACACCCTCTACACATACAGTCATGCTGATAAAAAAAAAAAAAAAAAAAAAAAGGAATCTGTTGACACTCACTCTGCATTATTCCGTTTGTTGGCAAGTCTGCTTCTGCCACAGGACACAAAGTCAGTCCTATTAGCCAAACCTGAATACGCAGGTACGTGTATACCCAGAGCTGCAGCCGGCCCAAATTCGTGTTGTCCAGGACACCTTATCCGGTGTCTTTCCTATTTAACATGCATTATCACACACACACGTGCTGCTTAGCAACAGAGAGAGGTACTCCCGAGATATGTCCTGGGAACAAAGATGATGCTCAGTATGTTGTAGGTTAGATTACTTCACATTTCTAATGAGTAAACAAAATTATAGCCTGTACAGAGCGGCCTTAAATTTTAATAAGCAATCACCACAGAAAGGAGACCATTTCCTAAAAGTCCCAATGACATTAATTTATTTTCAGATCCATTTGATTCAAGTTTATGATTAGTTTGGAGCACATTATCAGCAACACGATGAATTGACTATATGCCCTAGAAGACTAAATTTGTTAAAGTGTGTTGCTTGAGCTGATTAAATGAAAGTAACTGTTGCTTTGGATGTGGGTCTGATCAACCTTAGGGGTAGCGTGAGAGGAATTATTAACTGGCATCTCACTGGGGGTTTATTGTTTTAGTGATAAACCAACCTTAAAAATCCACTCCTTTTTTAATTTATGTTTTAACTCTTTGCACAGAGCTGCAAGGTCTTACCACCTCGGAAGAAGTCGCAGACAGCAGCAGCAGGCAGCCTTTCACCTCCGTGCTGCCTGTTTCGCGTGTGAGACCCCAGAGCCAGCCCTTTCCCTCCACGAGCCCCGGGCTCCAACTCCTACACCTGGCTAAAAACCTGGAAAAAGCCTGGCTCCACATCCTTACTCTGTGACTCAGGCTCATTTCTGTTTATATTCCTGTGAGCTGAGGAACAACGATGACTAGTAGCTATATAGATAAATAAAGTATATTAGGTCACAGGAAGTAAAAAGGGAAAACCATTAATTTATTTTTAGAAACCTGTTCTTGCCATTCATCAGAAAAAGAACAGGCAAAAGTATGCAGCAAGATACAAGCATCTGGATGAGGTTTGCTGACCACATACCAACATTCAGACTACACGCAGAGAACCATTTTCCTTCTTTAGACCAGTCTCAGACTCCGTGCCAGGAACCCAGGACATGGACAACAACGTAGTAGTTTCCACTAGCGAGCCTCGGGAAAGGGTGCTTGCACCACACATCCTACAGCTGCTTCGACACGGTCTGCTTGGTCTTACCCTGCTAGTGGTCCTAGGGTGATACCTCCCTTCAGATACATCGTGGCACCAGCCGGGACATCCCCAACTGTTATAGGCACACCTTCCGTCAGCGGCGGCCATAACCAGGTTAAACACAAGAGGAAAGGTCTCGAGGTCTAGATCGGGTTCTTCATACAAACAGGCCGTGTCAATGCTAACCAAAACCAAACAGGGCGTTTAATTCGGAGCTGGATGCTCAAGTCCCAAAACCATAGCAGCAAATGCAGTACGCCCACACAACCCTTCTTTTTCCGCCTCTTGCTGGGTTGCCAAAATAGCATCCATCCATCAGCAGAAGACCTTTTCAGGACAATAGCGCTGCAAAACACTGTGATGAATTTAATGGTATTTGCATAAAAGCTTCCATCTTTTGCAGTCTGCAGTAGATTTCTTCTGGGCAATCATACCACAAGCATAAAGTCATACCGTATTTGGACTCTTTGCCTGCCAAAATCCAGGAAGAATTGCAAAGCACGTTCATTGACATATCTTGCGGTACATTGGCAGCCAAGATGCTATAGTACAAACGATCAGACATAAATACAAAGCAGGTTTTTCTTTGACTCTTAATGCTGTGCTGGGCACGTTTCTGCCACTTTTCTTACTTCAAAGCCGTAAAAACCTAAAACTTTAAGTGATGCTTAGGCCTGAAACTTCCACTTTGGTTCTTGTTCCTCTTCTTAAGAACAATTAAAAAACTCCCACAATATCACGTTAAAAAGAAGAGTTTTAAAATGTATTCAGAGGACTTTGCGTTCATTACTTTTACCTCTGTGACGCCACTGAAGTCAGTATCTGCTCACTTTTCCTATTCACTTTTTAAAAACGTGTCCTGGATCTGCACTGGAAATGTAATTTAGTTGCCAACCTTTTCCCTTTTTTACAAACCGAGTGCTGTGAAACCTGTTTCTCTCTCCCCGGACAATTTTTTTCTTAATGAACCTTACTTATCAACACACAAATCCCTATTGCATATTCCAAGTTTGTTCTGCAAGCAGGACATCAGCTGACGTCAATGAAGATGCACAAGAGGCAACAAATATTTGCAATGTGTTTAGAAAACAAATTTTTTTCTCATTTTAGTATATACTCATCAAATTTCTCTGTACACAGGATACAAATAGAGGGAGAGGTAAGACGGCAGGACTGGGAGCCAGGAACACATAACTTGTAGTCACTGATGTCACGACATAAGTTAAATAATTTATAAAATATAAAAAGAGCAGTTAATGCCTGCAGAACATTTAGCCTTTTTGTAAAAGATTTCAGGTTTTAAAACTCCCTCAGAGCACTTACAGTCGTGTGGAAAAAGTCATAGGCGTTTGTGTCAGTCTAAAAAAAAAAAAAAAAAGTTCTATTTTTCGGAGCTGCAGTCTGAAAGGACATTTCGGTGGTTATCTATATTACTAATACACCACTCGTAGGAATAAGAACGTACACGCAGGTCCTAGCACAGATACAGGGCTGCCAAGAATAAATCAGATATGCAGATAAGGTAAGCAGGCAAAGATACTAAGGAGGAATGGCATTGGATCTGGCGGAACTACTATCTTTTCATCAGTTCCAATCTGGAAACAGTTTCTGTAATGGCTGGAAGGACAGATTGCCAGTAGAAGGTTCAAAGACGCGAACTGTGGGAGTCTGAAGAAGAGAGAAAACGCTGGCATGTGGGCCAGCCGTGGAGGAGAGGAGCGCTGCTCTGGGGACGAGACACTGGAAGCATCAAAGCAAGCTGAAACGGCAGAACACGCGGCGCGGCACAAAGCAGCAGAACGGACGAGAGGCGAGGATGTACGCAGGGACGCGGGTCAGCTGTCTGCAGATAAAGGCTAAAGGATGCGGGGAGGTTAGGGGGCAGGGAGAAGGGCTGGCCCTCCCACCAGGATGTAGTACTACTTTCAGAAATAGAGGCATGAGGGATACAAATCAAAGGCTAAACCAAATAAATAAAAATCTGTTTCCCTTGAGGGCACGTGGGCTAGCCTATGAAGCTGCGGCGGTGACTAATGCAACCCAGCACGAGGAGATTCGCTTCCTGCGCGTTCGGAGCCTCCCAAGCACGGCAGCCATCGCGGTTGTTTCTAAAAGGCCTGTATTTCCCATAAATTGCCTTGCAGCGACAACGGAGGCACCACTATCTTTTTGCAAGCGAAGTACTGGAAAAAAGTTGTGCGCCGTTACTCACATTACTCCGTTGCATTACTTCGATCTAACAGCTGGCACACGATGACTTAGCACCACTGAAAATAATCCCGTGACAGGGTCCCCGCAAGGCATGTGGGCTGCCAACTCCTGAAAATCTGTCATTTCTAAACCCCCTCTTGAGCTTCATACCTACGACAGAACTGCGTGTCCTCCCACAATCTCAAGTTTGGCAGCAGACACGGGTGAGGTCGGGAAGGTGAGTATTCCCATACCGGCACACATTGTCCCCAGATAAACCGCTTCTGTAGTCTCTGGAAGTAAGCAGAACTATTTCATGCCACTATCGTTAATTTAGCTTGTGTAATAAAATACGAGGACGCGCGCAGAAGTTTTTCAGAATCCCGGGAAGCGCTTGTGAGAAATAAAAGCAGCAGTGGCGTCTGTTCATGGAGCTCATCAGTCTAATGGTTTACCTGTACGGTGACCCAACGACTCTGTATGAAATGAATGTCTGATAGCTCAAGTACTTCGAACTCCCCATCATCGTGCCGAAGGGCCACGCCAAGGACTCGGGACAGGTCCTCCTCTGAAGATCTCCCTGAGATCTCCTCCCTGTGCTGACCGCCCTCTGTGGCTAACGAGGATATAGCAGAGGATTCAGCCCTTTGACGGTGCAGCGCAAAGATTTACAAGAACCTTGATACCACAGAGCAGGGTCCTGAGCTCTGTGCAGAGGGTAACGGGATCTCTTTCCCGAGACGGCACAAACCTCGCTGTACAGTGCGATACAGCCATATATTTAGCGCTGTGCTCTCAGGGAGAACAGCTTCTCCCTCCTGTGCCTCCTGGAGAAGTCTCTGCTCAGGAGCGTGATCAGAGGGCGGCTTGCTGAGGACCCCCCCGTGTAAGATGCCAAGCACGCCCCAGCGAGTGCTAAGTATCCCCCTAAAATGGGAGGGGGATGAGCAAACTTAGCATTCGTCAGCCTTTCGCACAGTAAAGTCCTGAAGCTTGTCCTGCCTGTTACAGTCCCTTCCTTTCTTCCTTTTCCCCAAAGCGATCCTAATTTAAAGCGAGCTTTATTTTCCAACCACAGCACGTCCCCAAGCATTTCCTTTTCTCAAAATCGCCAGAATCCAAAGGGTGTAATTAAAGTCAAAAGGGACATTTTTCCCTTCCTGATGCCAATAAATACTGCTACTTCCCAGGGTTACTCTCCTGCCTTCTGTTCTGGCATGCTACTTTTACCCCATCTTTCACGTCACACCCACACAACCGCAGCGTGTAGCCGGAGAGCTACACGTACCTTACACCACCACATCTGGCTCCGCCATGCCCCGTTTCCCACCACCTCGACGCTCTGTGAGAGCTCTCAGCGACCGACAAACCGCCTCGCTTGCTGTCAGTCCCGTACAGGACAAGGCACGCTTCCCGCAGCTACTCGGCGGACCGAGGCACAAGCCTGCAGTCCAGCACGAAGTCAGAGCTGCGGCTGCGTATGTGCTCATTTACAGGAATTAATAAGTTATTACTACAAAATAAAATATTAAGTTAATGATGTGCGTGACTGCAAGTTACAGAGCTGGAAAAGAAGTCCTAATTAAATCAATACAGTTATTAGTCCCTTGTCATCTCTGATTAATTATTAGCTTCATATGCTTCATCATTTTCACTGTTAATGGAAATCGCTGCAGTGCTACCATGGGAAGCCGGGTAACACATACGAGAAACCTACGGAGCTGTGCTGGAAGTCCCAGCTCCGGATTAAACAATGTGAGAAAAAGGGGAAAACATTTCATTTTCTGGGGGGATAGCGTGATGACATTTAAGTCAGTGACACAAAATTCTCATGGTTTTCAAAGGGGTCAGATGTTTACTCAGACATCTTTTGATTGCTGAAATCTGGGGGGTAAAGACTTGACTCCTAATCCTGTGCTTAGTCCTGAGCACTCCTCCCAGTGCCTCTAAGCCTTTCTCTGAAGTGACAGGGTATCACCGCGGTCCTTTCAGAAGCCAACAAGCCAGTACCTTTCCCCAGAGCCCACCCCAATTCTGACCCGCGCCCCATCTTCGTTAGATGCCCTCGTTACCCCAGAACACAAGGAAGGAATCGGCATAAAAGGAGCAGGCAGGCATCAGCTGTGATGCCGGGTCCTGAGGGCACAGATGTAGCTGAGGACACCTGTCCTTTCGTGCCGCCGAAAGAACCAAAAATAATGTACTGAGGTCACTTTTTTCCTTCCTAGCGAAAAGTCAAACAGCACTTTGGATGTCGGCAACTGAGAGTATTTACCCAGAGCTAAGGGGAGCACAGGCTCCCCTCCGTTTTCCTGGCTTCTGTCATCCTCTCGCTGACTCCGGCTTTTCCCTAACTCCTTCTAACAAGCAAGTTTGATTAGCTGTCTGCAGGAGGGTCTTTCTGAGTATAAAGACCACGTAAAACTACCAAGGATAGGTCTCCACGTGTCTCTCCAGCAATAAATGCAAAAGTTACCAGAGAATTGGATAGGATTTGCACTGCAATACATGGTTCCACTATGTATTTAGACAGGAGTTTCATCTTCTAAGCAGCTTTTACAAAAACCCTTGTTTGGATAGGTTATCGATAGAAATACAAACACGTGCTTCCGCGAACAAAACTGCCCCCTGAACTCACTAATGAAGCTGGTACACAGTGTTCGTGCTGCTAATGGGTGATTCAGTAAATTAAATAATGTCACTGTAAAATACTATGTAAAGTTCCTCAGAAATAAAGAGCCACTCAAACAATTTCTCAGGACTCTCACCCCATCACTGATTACCTCATGATAAATTGCCACCTGCTCCATGAGTAATGGTAGAGCTTTCCAGTGCCATTTCATCATTTAGTCCTCTCACCGATCTCTCTGTTAACGTACCGCAACAACACTTTGGCTTCCCAGGCTTTACTTGCTTTCCATTTCAGTTTTGAAAACTTTTGAGCTCCTTCTTACTTTGATAAATAAGTGAACGTGGGACAATCAGTGGCATACAGAAACCCCGTCCCCGGTATTTGGATATAAAGCCCAGCTGTTTCGTGTCAGACATTAAAGAAATAGTTTTCTTTCAATTCCGAGCACTCTGGCTAGCCTACGGTTTGATGAGCGCACAGCATTTCTTTCAGAAATGGGCTGAACTCCAGTGAAATATTTGGCCATTTAATGAGTAGACTCTAGGATAACGGTTTTTGTGGGAATCCAGAAAGAGGGAGTAAAGAAAAGGGCTCCCCGTGCTATTCTTAGCTGCAAACAGTTAGATTTGGAATTTTGATTGTAAAGCATGGAATTTATAAATGGTGCCATGCTAAATTTACCTCATTTGTATACAATTCAGCTGGATAATCAAGTGTGTTCCAGTACGTTCCTGGTTAGCATCTCAGTTCTAGTTTTATTGTCTCTAAACTGGTAGAAAAATGCGTTCAGTAAATAGCGCTTGTAAAATCTGTGTTCCAATGCGTGAGCGTAAAGGTTTTATATACACAGTGTGCGTGCATGAAGATTTTATATACATGCATATGTGGGTGCACATGCATGCACACAGACACTGAGCTGTGATTTATTTCTAGAGGGAAGCCAAGGAAATTCCCACCCCCTACCATTTAAACGATCTGCTCTTTGGCTCTAAACCTTCTGTAACTTCTCAGCCAAGGAATGTATTTTCCCCTTCCAATATATATAATTTATTTTGCTGCACACATTAGTTAATGATACAGAGATACATGATTTAGCCGGTTCTGTAAAAACATTACTGACAAACTGAGACAGACCCATCTCATTTTGTAAGACCTTTTTTTTTTTCGCTCATCTTCCACGGCACGGTGTGAATTAACAGCAATCATCAACTCAAGGATTTATCCCATATACTTTGTACTCCAGCAATTTTTCATAATTAGATTGTCTTCCCGGGGTTAGACAAGCTTTTAATTACTCTATTAATGTAGGTAAAGAGGACTTTACACTATTTTACGGTTGGGGGGGGGGGAGGAGGAAGGGA
>VXBL01008828.1:0-14083 GCA_013400195.1 Aramus guarauna
ATCCTGAGGTTTTGATAACAAGGCGTTCTCCTCTGTCTCGCGGGTCTATGCCGCCAGCCTAATTAGCAGCCCACATTGTTAATCAATAATTATGATTGCCCAGTGTAGTGGTTAAAAACACTCCAAGACCCCAATAGCCTTCAGCTTCTTCCTTGCTCAGTAAGATTTGATCCCCCTCCATAAGGGACACTCACCACATGTATTCTGTCTCAGACTCTGAATGCCTGGAATACTTTTCCTGCAACTTGGCCAATTCAGCAGGAGACCAGGGAATGGTACATACGGTACTACAAACATCATCATCCCCCTCATCTGTGGTTTTGGTTTTAATTAATGGCCATATAGGCACGGATTCTGGGGTAAGATCGGAATCTGCCACCAATTCATCATTGTCATTATCATTCCAGATGTTTCCATCCCACACCTCGGCGTCTGCACAGCGTATTAAAATTTGCAAACTTGTTTAGCCGAGACTGAGGATGGCATTTGATTTAGTAACCTTTCCTGCAACTGTTTTTCTCACCTTTGAAATTATGCTACTAGCAATTTAAGTTCCCTAATTTCTCTGTTTAAGTTTTGGTTGTCTGACATGGAAGAATCTACTTGTGTTCCAAATTTCTCACTGTTTTCTTTTTCCAAAGACAGTGATGTTTTCAATACTTCATTTTCTGACTTTAAAGAGCCATATTCTACATCTGCAATTCGTTCAAGGGAAAGGGNACACAAACAATTCCTTTGCCTTTACCTTCTTTGATCTTTTGCTCAATTCTGCACAGTTCTATCCACTCTACCACTTTGTCCTCATCTTTCCAATATTTTTGGGCTCATTCTATTCCCACTTGGGAGAGGGCACACATTTTCGCAGCAGTATATCCATGGCAATTCAGCTGACTACACCAATTTTCTGTCAGGTAAAAGGTAAAATCTGATGTGTGGCTGAGGGAGGACCTCCCATTGAGTTACAAGGTTCAGAAAGGACCTCCTTGCTTTCAAAACTCCTTCCCAGAGAGGAGCCTAGGTGCAGCTAGGTCCAGTCTTAGTCCCAGACTTCGTCAAGGGTTCATGTCCAAAGGATTATATATATAGCCACATATCAGAGTCAACGTTTGCCTGTCAGAGCCCCCTAAAGGACTTTCACTGAGACAGTTTTGCAAAGTTGAAACACATGGAAAGTTTATTAAAGCAACAGATATAAAGAGTTCAGAATTGCTGTTGATAAATGCACTTATTGCAATGGTGCTAATATATGACTATGATTGTAATTATAATGCTAGCAAAATACTATCCTGGGTATTCTCACCAAAAGGTGAAATCGCAATTGCTTAACAAGAAGGCGTCCCTATCTTAGGTGGAGGAGAAGGAGCACAGCCCATCGGCTGCCTCTTTGGAGTCTTCAATTTCTTCTCTCCCATCATGGGAGTAACTTCCTCAGTATCCTTTATACCCTAACCTTAGCTTTCCCCTCCTTGGGGTGATGTTTAACATGATTTGGGTGGAGAGTTGAGTACTATAATCATATACGTTTGGCATGTACTTCTTTTAGCTCATTGCCATATTTAGAGGTGTCAACTTTAATATTCATTTCATGGATAATGAAGCAAAAGTTCTCACTCCGGGCATCCTGGCCTTCAAGATTCTTTATAGAAACCGTCTATCTGTTTATTCCACATTCTCTAGCCAAAACAGGGCTGTCTTGCTGCCATAAGACTCCCTCCTTTGGCTGCTTCTCATACCAACCTTGCAGATCTCCATCCACAATGTTTGTATAAAAGATAAGAGGTTAAAAACACTGGTGTCTGCTTATGTGCAATTCCCACACCTTATCCTTTGCCTTAATGGACAGCAGCAGGCACTCTCAAGTTTCTCTGAGGGTTCTCAGGAGCTTCCAGATCCCAGACAAAGTGCCCAGAAATTCAAGGAGATCTCAAGAAGACCTCAGAGAAGCAGAGCCCAGAAACTGATGTACAAACTGCTGCATCTGTTGGCTGCCTCTTTCTGCTGTGATCCACTCTAATTTTTTTGACAATAAGGATGTTTTGCACAAACACTCATTGAGGGTGTTCATTTTAAAAAAAACAGCTAATTTATTGGGATATTTTGCATAGGAAAATGTTATTGTGATGAATTGTATTGGGTGTATATGGCAAGGTTTTGATGGAGGTGGGGTGAGGTGGGGGGCTGCAGAGGTGGCCTCTATGAGTGGAGGTCAAAGGCTGGCTGTGTCTCGCACAGGGCAATTCCAGCCAGCTCCACAATGGACCAACTGCAGGCCAAAGCTGAGACAATCAGAAAAGTTGGTGGCACCTCTGTGAAAAGATATTTAAGAAAGGGCAATATGACCAGACAGGCAGAGAAGGAGAGAAAAGAGTGAGAAACAGCAGAGAGAACACCAGGGTCAGAGACAAAGGAGGAGGGGAGGTGTTCCAGGTTCTAGAGCAGATATTCCTCTGCAGGCCACGGAAGAGACTATGCTGGAGCAGATATTCACTGCAGTCCATGGAGTACCCTGCACCAGAGCAGCTGAATATTTCCTGAAGGAGCTGCAGCCTGTGGAAAAGCCCACACTGGAATAGATTCTCCTAATAGGAATTGTAGCCTTTAGAGAACCCACACTGGAGCAATTTTTTTTCCTGAAGAACTGCAGCCCATGGAGAGGACCCACACTGGAACAGGGGAAAAGTGTTATGTACTGACTGTAACCTCCCCATCCCCCCAGTGCTGCTTGGGGTGTGGGGGTGGGTGTGTAGAAGAGCCTGGAATGAAGTTGAGCCTGGGAAAAGAGAGGGGAGAGGTGTTATTTTATTTTTTTGTCTTTGTTTCTCAGTGCCCAAATCTTTTTTAACTGGCAATAAACTAAATTAATTTTCCACCAAGTCAAGCCTTTTATGCCCATGACAGTAATTGGTAAGCAATCTCCCTGTCTTTACCTTGACCCATGAGGTTTTTCATCCCATCTTGTCATGGAGGAGTGAGAGAGTGGCTGGGTAGGCACCTGGCTGCTGGCCAAGGTTAACCCACCACATGAATTAAATCTCTCTAACAGGCTGATTGATTGCTGTCTGGATGGCAACAGGATCCTCCACTGTAAGGCTCCTTGTAATGATGTCTTCAGTTGGATCAGTTGAGACTCCCTGAACTATTTTTCTAGTGAATTCTTATAATCCAGATGGCTCCTCCTATGTGACCACTCCAATGCATGCATGAGCTGTTGTTATTATCTCCTCTTAACTATGTACAAAAGACTGTTGAAGCATATAAGTAGTGTCTATCAATTTGCTTTTGCACAGCAGGGGCTGTCTGTGGGAATCTCCCACTGGGAGAGGTCCTGTAACAATTAGTCAAATGCTTTGCTGTGAAGGGGCCAGGAGTTGTCAATCACCTTATCTCAAGTCAATCCATTGTCTCATGTAGCAGAGACTAAATGGGGAGCTCCTGGACTACCCAGGGAACTGATGGCTAGGCCCACTGGGTATACACACAAGCACAGCCCTGATACCCTGCTACATCACAATTATAACTATAATTTCCTCCTTATATAACAATAATAAATTAAATTCCATAGAATTTACCATAGGTGGCAGTAGGTTGTTTTAGTGGATTTTGCAATGTACATGCATCTCCTCTAAGAGTTAAATGGAGGCTGCTGCTTTCATTTTGTTCTGGCCACACATGACTGATAATTATTTGAGTGTATGTCAACCTAGTCTTGACAGAAATTACTGTACCCAAAGGTGAAAACTCTTCTGCCATTTCTAGTACCCTGAGCACATGATCCCATGTAAATAATACCAGAAAGAATATTATGATAAATAATGACTGATGTTTGACTTAATAGTGAAACTTTCAAGATTTAAAACCAGATTTACATAAAAAATGTGTTGTCCTAAATAAAACTATTCTTATTTCATCCTTACCACATAGACCAAAATAATAGCAATAAAAACCATGTGAAATTGTATTTGGCTTATGTAGCAAGGTTTTGATAGTGGAAGGAGGAGGGGCTTCAAGGGGGGGGCTTCTGTGAGAAAAAATCAGGAGCCGCCCCCATGTTTGACAGAGCCAGTTCCAGCCAGCTCCAAGACAGATCCATCACTGGCCAAAGATGAACCAATGAATGACACTGGTGGTGCCTCTGTGATAACATATTTAAGAAAGGGTAAAAAAATGTTGCACAGCAGCAGCTGGGAGAGAGGAGTGAGAAAATATGAGTTTTGCCCCAGTCAGCAGCTGAGCACCACACAACTGCTCACTCACTCCTCCCCTCCCCCCGATCCAAGGGGATGGGGAAGAGAATGGGGAAAAAACCCCAAACTCATGGGTTGAGATAAAGACAGTTTAATAGGATAACAAAGGAAGATAACACCACCACCACCACTACTAATAATACAAGTGATGCAGAAACACAATTGCTCACCACATGTCTAAGGAAAATAAAGCAATCCGACACCCAGTCTGTTTCCTAGAAGTCAATCTGCCTCCCGGCTAGCCTCCCCAGTTACACGTATAGGGAGAATGACATTATGCAGGAGGGAATATCCCTTTGGCCAGTCTGGGTCACCTGTCCTGGCTGTGCTCTCCCAGCTTCTTGTGCACCTGGCAGAGCATGAGAAGCTGAAAAGTCCCTGACTTAGTGTAGACACAACAACTACCTAGCAACAACTAAAACCATCAGTGTGTTATCAACATTATTCTCATACTAAATCCAAAACACAGCACTGTACCAGCTACTAGAAAGAAAAAAAAATAATTCTATCTATTGACACGGTTTAGGCCCAGCCAAGCACCATGCGGCTGCTCGCTCACCCCTCCCCCAGCAGGGTGGGGAGGAGACCGGAAAAACAAAGGCAAAAAGCCTGGTGGGTTGGGGTAAGGACAGTTTACCGGGACAGCAAGGGAGAGGGAAACAAACAACAGCAGTACTGATAACAGAGATACACAGTGAGTGATAACAGAAAACAATTTACCAATCCCAACAACCAAACACTCAGCCCACCCCAGAGCCACACCAAACCCACCTCTCCCCGACTAGCCCCCTTTTCTGGTGAGCATGGTGTCACATGGTATGGAATAGCNTGGCTCGGCCTTGGCCAGCAGCAGGTCCGTCTTGGAGCCAGCTGGCATTGGCTCTATCAGACACAGGGCAAGCTTCTAGCAGCTTCTTGCAGAAGCCACCCCTGTAGCCCCCCCCACTACAAAACCCTTGCCATGCAACCCCAAAACAACCTGTGACCCCATGGGGGACCCACACTGGAGCATTTCTTAAAGAACTGCAGCCAATGGGAAGGACTGACATTGGAGAAGGTTGTGAAGAACTATCTCCTATGGGAGAGACCCCACAATGGAGCACAGAATGTGTGAAGAGGAAGGAGTGGCAGAGATTAATTGTCATGAACTGATCGCAACTGCCATTCCCTGTCCCCCTATGCTACTCAGGTTGGGGAGAGGAGATGGAAGTGTCAGGAGTGAAGTTGAGCCTGGGAAGAAGGGGGGTGGGAGGAATGTGCCTTTAGGTTTGGGGTTTTTTTTCCACTATCCTACTCTATTTTTATTTGGCAATAAATTAAATTCATTTCCCCAAGTTGAGTCTATTTTGCCCATGACATGAATTGGTGAGTAATCTCCCTATTCTCATCTTGACTCACGAGCTTCCCCTATCTTGCTGAGGAGATGGAGCAAGAGAGCTGCTTGGTGGGCACCCAGCAGGTAGACAATGTTAAACCACCACAGAAATCTAGATTCACTTCAAAGCCTGCTTGTGAGAACAAAATGCTAACAGTTTTAAATAAGCTGTGACATCTGGATCAATTTTTGTAGTTTGAAATTGTAGTTTCAATTTTTTAGGTTCAAGCCAAAAATGTATCTTTTAATGGTCATTTATTACATAGTAGTAGTCTGTAAAAATTTAACGATTTCAGTGTAGTGAAATCATCCGTGAGGGGCGTTCAGACTAACAGGGAGATTCTACCAATTTTTTTGACTATTTTTTTCTTTCCTAAAATACAATTATGGGATTACTTGAGGAGGGAGTGCACAAGCAAAATACATGCTCTTAAGTATTCTTTCCATTTGAAAATGGAGGGATTAAAACTTTTCTAAAAAATTAACTTTGAAGATCATGTCCTTGAATAAAATAAGTTTACAGCAAAGTGAATGTACTCACCAATTAATTGAAGCTCACATATGATTCTTGACTTTATACTTTAAAAGCAAGAAAAAATATTGAAAGTAATTTTGAAGTCTGATAAATTTTTGTTTAACTAAAGTAATGGTGGCAATAAGCAATGACACATTAATTTTTTTTTTTTTTTCCCAAATAACTGTGTTGGGACAGGTGTCTAAGGAGACCTTGCACTAGTAATGATTTCTGCCTGTGCCTGGTCTGTATTTTGTCAAGCATTCTTACAAGATCCTTGATCAGTCCTCTTATGGTCCAAAGCAATGTGGACCACAAAGATGTATAAAAATGCTGTATGTGAAATTACAAAATAAAACTATCCACATTTCAAAATTTAAAAACCAGTGAGAAATCATTAGGGAAAAGCTTTAGGTACATCTTCCACAAGAAAACCATGTAATAATGCAGTTTTACAAGTGAGATTGTTTTTTCTACTTTTTTTTTAAGTGTCATTGCTCTGTGGGAAGAGGAATACTTTTTTTCCATAGCATATAGGTTCTGTACATGTATTCATTTGCATATTAGTCAAAGGCTGTTCCCACCTTCTAATTATTTTGATTCAGTACAGCTTACTCCTTACTTAAGTTTATGCATATGTATTTTGCTGCATATGTTTGTTTTGGATTGATGAACCAGTGCTAATTTTCTTATCTTTAAGCATTTAAAAAAATAATCTGTGTGAAGTTATTGCTGGCACACTGAAAAATGTCTCTCTGCTGCTTATTGTCTTGAATATAAGAGCTGTCTGATACAGATGTTTGGCAAGTAAATATCTCTGTCGTGGAAAAATAGTTTCTGGCTGGTACAGTTGTCTATATTTTTTAGTGTTCATAGGAACTGGGTTTTCATTTTAATGAATTTTTTCCTTCCCCTCCCTCATTTCTCTTGTAGGTAGCATTGGCACTTCGTTTCAATGCCAGTCAATCCATCAAGATCACATTTGCAGCAATGACAGTGACAAGGTGAGGTTTGGATAATTGTTCCATTTACAAGGTGCAGTTTTTTATGAACCACATTGATTTTACTTTACTCATAGTGTTTGTTTTCCAGGCCCAGTAGCTAACTTTCAGTGTTACACTTTGAAATCTCTCTGGCTTTTTAAGAAGTACGCGTATTTACTTCACTGAAGACAATCTTTTTAGTTGATTAAAGAGATATATGTCCTATAGCATATTTTGCTTCTTGATTGCATTCCTCTGCTATTCTAAATATTTGTGGTACTGACTCTCACAGGTAATAAAGGGTGATAATGTCATAGAATCATAGAATCATAGAATAGTTTGGTTTGGAAGGGACCTTTAAAGTTCATCTAGTCCAACTCCTCCTGCAGTGAGCAAGGAATGTCATTGTTAATACATCAGGCACAGTAACGCGTCTTTCTCCTATCACTTGTGTCTTCTGAGGTTTGAGCTAGTTAACAATGCTGAGAGGTTTTTTTGCAATGGCTTGCTTTTCTATATTTGGAGATGGCAGCTCCAGGTTTTACAGACAGGAACCTATTGTTCATTACTGCAGCTTTAAAATATCATCCTATCTAGCACCATTCAAGTGTTTTCCTAATCTTTTAGCAAGGGATCATGCTTGCACACTGGATTGCTTTCAGTCTGTAGAGATATGCATTGGAATTTTGTTCAGTGATATATCAGTAATGTATATGTGGGCTATATATCAGTAATATATGTGTGGAATACAGGAGGGAAAAGTTTTCAGGTTGAATTACTGTCAAGACCTGCTTTCATGTTTCTGTCCTTGTTTGTCGTTTTTTTTTTTCCTTAACAGATCTTCTCTTTAATAACACAAATTAATTAACATTAGTCCAATATGTAACATGTTACATTATTTTCAAGTTTGACACTGTATAATAAGCTTTCTTGCTGCCTTGAGAAGCCTGGGAAAGGGCATGTATTAGTCAAATGTAATTAATTTTTCTTGGACGTTGCAATGCTAGCTGCCTGTCCGTGCTCTGATAACTGCACAAATTCTTGTGTTTTGAATTGGTGGAGTAACTTAAGACTCAGTTTGTTTATAGTATTTTCAGCTCATTCCAAAACCAAGTTTCTTTTCAGAATGACTCTGCATTTTTTCATAATTTGGAAGTATGTCCAGATTTGGAGTCTAGTTATCTTTCAAATATTGGACAAACATGCTAGTTAAAACTTGGTAAAAAAAAATATTTAAAGTTTCCAGTTGATTTGGTGGTCATTGTCAGGGAGCAGCAAGAGTGGCTGCTCCACAAGATCAGGAGAGCTGGGATCTGAGAGTGACAGCAAGGCAGACAGAGACAATGGCCTCAACAACAAAGGGTGCAGTCTCATAGCACCTGAACAAGAAGAGCAGAGCAGGTCTGATGTCAGTGACCATGGTCAGTTATGGTCCAGTGATAAGCAAGGTCATAGTGATAAGGCAGGTCCAAGGTCAAGCCAGGAAATCAAGTCAGCAAGGCAAGGACAGGATCAACAAGGTACATGGCCAGGTACAAGTGTGCATAGCATACCTACAGGGTAGCTCAGGCAAGGACCAAGGGCCAATGGCCTTAAATGCAGCTCCCGAGTAAAAGGGAGCACTTATGCAGCTCCTGCATTGAGGCTTTTCCCGGCTCTTTCTCAGCAGTCTGATCCCATGTTACACAACTGTGCTGTGTCAGAGCTGGTCTTGAGTGCAGGCAGACAAACCCTTGGCAGGGAGGGGGGGAAGAGATTGCAGAGTCTGTTGGTGCACTCTGGACCCTGGCAGTCATACACTGTGGTAAAGACAGTTACTTTACCTTATGATGTTTCCAAGGTCTGAAAAGCTTCTTTCTAACTATAAATGGAGGAGAAAAAAAAGTCCAATTACTTTAAACTATTTTCTTTTTCTATGATGTTAGATCTATTTTCAAGGAAAGTTAGTGATTATGTTGTAGCTTTGCTTTATGTAATGAGCTTCAATATGAAACCTTTGCTGTTCATCTTGGAAACTTGACAGGGTTGAAGGTCACTTCTAGGTGATATATCAGAAGTGTGGAACAGATGGTGGAAATGTGGAAGAGGGAAAAGTATTAGAGTTGAAGATTCTGTGGTCAGGATTCAGTTGTACAGTCACTCTGTGCTGTTGCATATTCACACACTGAGTGTTATTTAAAGAAACTGATTTATTGCAGTCGTCTTCATTGGGTAATGCTCATTTGGGGAATCACTCAAACAGGATGGCCAGTTGTTGTCTGGATGTTGACAAGTATCTCAATTGCAAGAGTCCTTGTAATGTCATCTTCAGATGGATCAGATGAGATCCCTAAACTGTTGTTCTGTAAATTCTCATAATCTAGCTGGCTCCTGGCCCTACAATACCACTCTAGCATATGTATGATCAGTTTCTATTGAGTAGTTAAACTATCTTAACTATGTACATATTAATGATTGTCCTATCCAATAATATACATATCTAAACATACAAATAGCATCTATCAATTGGTCAGTTACTTTATCTGTGCAAAGCAGGAATTGCCTCTGGAGTTCTTGTCAATCTATTTTGTCAACATGAAGACAGGACTGCCTGAGAAGGGAGGTCCTTTATCAATTGGTCAATTAGCTCATCTAGTATCTGGGGGTTTCCTGTGAGTGTTCTATTGATGACTTATTGGGTAGAGTATGTACATAGCACAGGCTTTATACCCAGCTACATTAATTACAACTGTAGTGTAAGTTTAAATTCCACAGGTTTTAGCACATTGACAATACATCTGTTGGTAGTAATGTTTGTAGAAAGCAGCAAAATGAAGATTCTTTAGATCCTTTTACATGTTGCATATCCATAGATTTCTTTTGTTCCTTGTGAGCTCTATTCCAATTGGATTCTTGGGGGAGAGGAGCAAGCAGTGGTAAATTCCTTTCAGAGCTACACTAATGTATCAACTTCCATATTGGAACTTCCTTCCTTCTTAACACTCCTCCAGAAGACTACATAACTTTGAGTTGCATGGCATATAATCTGTTTCCATATTGATGGAAGAAAGGGACTAGAACTTTTTTGGTTTTCATGTTTGTTGGAAGACAGGAGGGGGGAATCCACCTTTCTTATTGGTATTGATTCTGTATCATGCCACAGCCCGCCACTGACCTTGAAGGGCTTGTTATCTACTTAAGCTCTTCGTAGTCCTGCAAAATGGCTGGCAGGGCAGAGAGCCTCACCACCCACAGTTCATCCCATCACAAGTAGGCTGGCCAGAGAGGAGGCAGACAGAACCTGTCCAGAGCCCAAGTCATCAGGCACCTTCAGGGTGACAAGGCAGGTCTGAAGTCCAGGCAAAATGTCAAACCAGAGGTCAGGAACAGCAAGATCCTAAACTGAGAGCAGAGACTCCTTCTCCTCCATCACAGCTCATCAGGGAACTGATAGCCCAGGGCTGAGCTTAAGTGGGCAGGTGTGGCTGGGGCCCCAGGTGAGGCTGGGCAGGGTCATTAAGCCCCAGCAGTATCAAATTAGACCACAAACTTGTAAAAGATGATAAAAGTAAAACTAGTCCAAAACACAGGAAGAATGCATCTTGGAAGTATTGCAGAGATATATGTGCTTTTGTCCCCAAATGTCAGTTTTATCTTTGATTTTTCTATGAGAAAATGTGAAACTATCTTGCACTTTATAGGAGAATCTGATGATTCCCCAGTAAAATGATTATTTCCTCTCAAGAATGTTCACAATTCTACCAAACTTGAGCTATAATACTGTTTTCTAAAAGCAGTAGGTTGCAATAGTAGGGTATAATAGCAATATTCTACCTTTCTCCCAATACTCCATGTGTGTCTATGTGAGTAAGTTCTAGGGCCTTGGTTCACAGGCTAGCAAAACTGAAAACACTGTTACAAGAAAGGAAGACTACTAATTAGGAAAACTAAATGAATTTTACATCACTTCAAATGTCTTGTTGGCAAGGGGTTTACAGGGACCTCAAGGACCATAAAATGTAAACTGTTTTCCTGAACCTGATGGACCAGTGAATGTGTCCTACTAGGGCAGAAGATGAGCCCCCGGAAGTGACTTCCTGGTTACTGCAGCCCCCTGCAAAGCAAGAGGCTATGCCCCCACAAGTTCACAATGAGGACTCACTGGAGAGACCACCAGCAACACTCCCAAGCCCCTCAGGGGGCATTTGAAAGCCCAGCTTTACCCCTGCCCTCAAATGTAGCAGAGGAGGTGGAGGCAGTCCAACTTGTGGCTTCCATAGAGCATGTGAGGCAGTGGAAATGTCTGATCTAGAGGTTTGGGCCTAGGTGATGTGTAGAAAAATACAGTATTGTTAATTTATATCAGGTATCACTACATGAAGCTTATGAAACATTTGTTCAGCGGATAGAACAAATTTTTGCTCCAGCTGTTTGAAACTGGCAATTATGCTCAGCTCTGTCTCAAAGCTGTCAGAGTGCACAACTTTATATTCTCCCTCTATTAATTTAAGAAATATGATTGCAGACATTTTTTCAGATTGGGTCTGCACTCTCCTACAAAGTAAGAGAGCTGTGTTTTGATCAGACTGTCTGCCTGGCTATGATTATTGTAAAAGATGTTGAGGATGGGATGCACAGAACCCTACAGTCTATCCCCCGTTCTAAAATAGATAAAAAGTGCTGCTATTTAATTGATCTAAATAACAATGACAATAATTTCTGTTTTGCTGGGAGTCTTGCAGTGCTTACAGCACTGAGGGATCTAACAGATGCAGAACTGTTAATAGATGCAAAATAGCTACAGGATAAGGGTATGTGGAAGGAGAGTCTATCTGCTTCATTAAGGTTATCTGATCAAGGGCCTTTTCAAGGCAAAAGGTGATAATAAGTAAAGGGGGAAGTGATTAACAAGAACACACAGAGACACAAACCTGGTAGACAAGGGATAACAGAGACAATGCCACGGACCAAAAGTTTCTGGTCACTAATTGATGGGCCATCAAGAAACTACAGGCATAGCTTTGGAGAGGGCCACCTGGACTTTGTAACTGATAAGAAGAGGGAAACAGGCATATGAGGATTTGGGATATTCAAAGGGAGCCTGTTTCAAAATCTATCAGGGAACATTTAGGGGAAGGGGATTGGGGAGGAACAAAGCGGGGAATAGACAGAAATGGGTATAAAAGGGGCCAGTCATATAAAATGGGGCTGTTCGGTACACTTGTCTGACTAAGCCCTGTGCCTGTTCACTGCAGTCTGTCCTATCTTCTTAGTAAGTCCTTTCTTAACTCTCTTTGTAATTGCACTCTCTACCCTATGTGAGTGATGTAAGGACTAAGTGCCAGCTACTGATGAGACCGACATGAGTGGATTTGGTGCCAGTAACTGGAGTCAGACCAGGGGTGTAGGTGCACCCTGGCCTGTGGTGTCAGCAACTAAAGTGAGTAGAGGTGTCTCAGTGCCAGTCACTGGAGCGAGGGTCTTGGCTCCACTTAGATGGGACTGGTATGTGTCCTGGGCACAGCTCCTGGAGGGGACAGGGTAAGTAAGGGTTGCAGCACCTGTGACTGGAGTATGACCATGGGTCACAGGCCCATGTGCTTGGGTGGCAGCTGCTGGGGCAATGCCCACAGTTTTTGTATCTTTTGTATCTGCTAGCAAGCATCAATCTGGACTAGGCAGCAAGTAGTAGACCTGTGGAGTGGGTAAAAGAGCTCAGGATCCAGGCAGGGGTATCGAACAAACAGAAGGTCTGTGCCAGTGTGCGAGGTATCTGCAAAAGTACATGTACTTGTGAATCTAGAGTGAGGGAGTATGTGCTCTCACTTGTGAACTTCAGTCTTTACCAGACAGAGAGGAGGAAGGGGACTTGGCTGTCTATACTTATGTTTTATGTGAGTCTTGGTAGTATTATATGTAGGTGCTGTTAAAGGCAGATTCTTGTCTGTAGCAGTAGTGTGTAGCCAGCTGTCTCAGTGTCCTGTGTGTGTGTGTGTGTCTCTGGGATACAGTCTCAGCATCACTGCTTGAAACTGCAAATGTGAAAGCAGCAGCTGCATCCATCAGCCTGGGATGGAGACCCTCAAGTCTCCTAGCTGGGCTCCAGCAGCCAGTCAGGAGGAATCACCAGGACCTATAGCTGCCAGATGCAGTGGCTACTTATAACATCTCTTAACATTGGGGTGATCTGTGTAAAGAACGGTCATGCTGAGTGACATCCTCTTGTTTAAGACTCTACTACATGTTAATATATGAGTCAGCCTCCTATTTGAGGGGAAAAAAGGTTGGGGGATTTTTAAGCCAAACAATAGTCTTATGTGTCATGGTTTAACCTGGCTGGCAGCTAAAACAACCACACAGACGTTCGCTCACTCCCTCTCCTTCCCAGTGGGATGGGGGAGAGAATCAAAAAGGAAAAAAAAGTAAAACTCATGGGTTGAGATAAAGACAGTTTAAAAGGACAGAAAAGGAAGGTGGTAATAATAATAATAGTAATAATAATAATAAAGAATATACAAAACAAGTGATGCACAGCACAGTTTCTCACCACTCAGCTGATGCTCAGCTAGTTCCCGAGCTGCCCTGCCTACCAGCCTACTCCCTCAGTTATATACTGAGTTATATACACATGCAGATATCTCTCCCTTAATCTATAGGACATCTCTCTAAAATGTCCATTGAGTTCATTTAGTCCATGACTTTGAGCTCCATCTGTCATAACAGTCTTTAAGGGCAGGAGAGATGGTGTGTGATGTTGGATTGTTGCATGCTGCATCCGGAGCTAGTGTATCTGGCATAGCCCTCACCCACAGTCTGTGGACTGAAGATGTCAAATTTGAGGAAGTTGCTGGGCACCAGTTGCTGAAGCCAGTTCTAGTTCCATCATTGCTGTACTTGGCTCAGTTTCATCAAAGTCCACCCTTCATTAAGTTGAGTGANTTCATCAAAGTCCACCCTTCATTAAGTTGAGTGATTCTTATGGTAATAC